>CM021110.1:430531320-430572829 GCA_007115665.2 Sequoiadendron giganteum | reverse complement strand
ACACAATTTTGGGCATGTTAGTGTCAATATTTTAACATTAAAATTTGGAATTTTAAATGTCAGCTTTAGGATTTAATTTTTAGGAAATTGAATAAATTCTTATAAATACCATCTTTTCATCATTTGAAACTAGAAGATAGAAAGAATAATATTTTATGAGAAAAAACTATTGTTGAGAGCAAGTCAAGAGTAGAATTTCAAAGCATTACTTCAACAATTCAAGATCCAAGCATCATGTCAAAGTGAATGCATGTTCATGTTGTTTTATCGTCATCATTTTGTGAAGGCTAACCCTTTTGCAGGTATCCAAATAATTCAAGAAAATTAAGAAAGAAAGATCCAAGACCTTGGAGTGATATGTATGACTTAAATACTTCAAGAAATCCACCAAAGGGTGGTGAGTCGCAACATTTTTTGATTTCATGATTTCTTTTCTTTCAATTATCATTTATTATTGACATTGAAATTGTGGAAGTGAAAACACTTACATGAGGTTTTATTGAGGTAAGCCCATGAATGGAACAACATCTCTTCTCTTTATGAATGTTCAGATCTTAGGTTTGAAGAGAAGTGAAAAAATATAGGTGAAATTTTTTTCATTGTTGCATTCAAAGCCCTAAATCTTGTCAACTCACAAAAAATTTCCTACAAAATTATTTGATAGTCTTCCAAAAACTTTGCAAGTGAAAAAAAGAGTCTAAGACCACCATAGGATCCCAAAAGTTGATCAAGACCATCTATCAGGGACTTATACACCCATTGGTGACCATGTCCTCCTACAGTGCCTAAAAAAATATTTTGTAGGTTGTTACATAACACTCTACACTCCTCGGATCTACCTACAAACTATTGTTTATGTCTATCAGTTGTTAGGATCTTGCATTTTTCATATTAGGTCATATAGGTTAATTAGTTTAATCATTCCAAATCATTTCCAATCCATTCCCATCTTCAATTAGATGTACGTTCAAGTCTAATTGGCTCACCTTCATGGTTGTAAGTCAATCTAATCACCTTATTGATCTACATCTTAATGCAACTTGGAAAAAGGCCCCTTGCATCCTAGGTTCTTTGCATTTAGGACCTAGGATCCATTTTTCTAAAATTCATTTTGTTGAGCCTAAAATTTTAACATTATATACCTTCTAAAATTTTCTATAATTAATCCCAGATCTAGGTTTGGTATTGCATTAGTTTGTATTTTTCATTTAGGGTTTCATTTTTTCATCGTAAAACAATCAAAAAATAAAAAAATTAGCATCACATATTGCATTAGAGTTTTTTTCAATCATTTAGATCAGATATTCAAATTGCATTCATTTGAGATCTAAAATTATTCATTGCATTCGAATTGCATCTTTCATTTAGGTAAAAAACAAGTGAAAAATTATATAAAAGTGTGTTTCAAAATTGTATCAAATCATCATTCTCAAAATTTTACATCTTCAAATTAGTCAATTATTGCATATTAGATCTAAATATTGCATTCAAAATTGTCCTTTATTGTTTCATATTTTCATTTCAATCACATTGTCTTAAATTAAAACACATTGCATTGTTTTGTTTTAAATTTGCATCAAATCATTATTTAAGAATTTTGCATCTTTCAATCAGTCAATTATTGCATGATTACATATGTAAATTGCATTCAATCTAATTTTTTTATTATTCTATCTTTACTAACATTTCCATCCAAGCATCGAATCTATGTGATCCTCATCAAAATATACATGAGGCTACCCACAACCGATGAGTGTCTATACATCCTGAAATCTGTCTACATCAATCTTTGAGATAGCATGCCAATAATACCTCTTTCGTTGGGGCACAATGGGGCATTTAAATCATATTCATCTCAACAATCTGAAAATTTACAACTCTTTGATTCAAAAGAAACCTTAAATGTCAAGCATCTCAAGCATAAGTCGAATTTTCACCTATCGTGAGCCCAGTCGAAACAAATTTCATTTTTTCGATCGATATTTTGAGGGGCAACTAACCATATTTCGATCATATCGATGTCAAATCATCTGATGAATTTTGTTCCTAGCCTTGCTAGCAAATCTTGATCAATTTATCAAATCAATCATCATTGGGATATATCTTTCCCTACCAATCCTCATGTTATTCAACACTATCCTTGCATTATTGTGAATCCTCAACAATTTTATCAACCAATCAATCAGATCAATCAGCTTTAGCTTGGCTATCAACATCCCAAAGAGATCATCAATATCCATTTATGCATTGTCATCAACATCAAAATCATCATCAATCTTTGAACCAATGTAACAGGTACCTCGCTTCAAAGAGGGGGAAAATGTAGACACTTAAAAATGTCCTAAATGATATTATGAACTCAAATCAAATATCCTAACACCATTTTGTCCTAAAATCCATCATCTTTTCACTTAATTGATTAAATTATCCCAACTACTTAATTAATTATGTCATTTTCATCTATTGATCTAATTAATCTAATTAGGTTACCCCTTTTATACTAACATTTTGTCTTATTAAATTCAATACATCAAGTTATTTAATTTAAATCCCTAAGTCTTCATATTTAATTAAAATAACCCTAAGTTATTTAATTAAATATCACATCACTTTCCCCTTTTCATCAAATCATTTTACTTAATCAATATTGTTTAATTCATCTAATTTGCATAATTGAAACTGTATTTAATTATCAAACAACTAATAAATCCAATTCTTCCCATGGTGGAACCCCTAAATTTTATTTATTTATTTATTTTTCATGGTCCCACTTGTCTCATGGTTGAATTCTGATTCCCCATGTCTTGTTGCTATTAGGGTTTAAGCTTTTAAGCTTTTATTAACATTGGCATGTTTGATTATCTCATCGAATTATAATTTTGCATCGACCGGTTGTATCCAGTATTGGTTACATTAGTAATGCATCGAGGTATTCATCCTCGTGGTCTGATTGGGCCCAATGTTAGGTTACCCATCGAACCTAGGAGTCACTTTTAAGATCAATTTTCTCCCACATGCTTTTAAAGTCACTTAAATTCTACCTCCTAGTGGTTTATCTCTCATCGCATGTTCTCCCGAGGATGGCCTATATCTAACCCACGATGAGTAATTTTATATCCTCCTAATTGTTCTATGTTCATTGCCCATCGCATGTCCCTTGATCACCACCAAAAGGATAACTCTCGATGAGTGATGTGGTTAAATAATTAACCCATCGTTGGATTTGCTAGTATCATCGGATGTGCTATGCTCTCTAGGGAGGAACCCATGACCGATAATGGGTTGAGTTTCTCCCCATCACTGGCGGTCGATGCATCATGACTTGAGACTGCCTAAAAGAAAATGGACGAGCGATGAGTGATGTAAAGGATGTTTTCAGCCAGGATGCTTCTGCGATTAAGATCAACAGTTTATATCTCATCGTTGGCTTCATTGCCATCGTCAGACGAGAGTATAAAGAAGAGATGAAGTAGTAATGGCTGATACTTGTATGTACGAAGGAGTACACGTGGCAGCTTCTTGATTCATCACCTGGTATATACCAAATCGCTTAAAAGCATCAAGGGCATAATAAAAATATGCAAATCATAGGGTGAATTCTTAAAGCATGTACATCAATAGTTCAAATGAGAATGGGAATGCCAAATGAGAGAATATATTTTTCACTGATGCAGGTTTTCTAGTGCCATTAATGGTGACTTAACTCGACCAGCTAGCTATGCAAGGCTCTGTTGCATGGATCTTCTTTTCATTCTAGCATATGCAGAGCTGAAGAAGATATTGGAGTGATGATGAACCACGACGAGGAGGAATTGCAGAAATTTTTCCTAGGTAAGCCATTTTTGAGCTTTGCAAAATTTGGTTCTTTTGCAAGAATTGTCTCACTGTATCAAAAATTTTAGGAATTGTCTGCTAGGGTAAAGTAGGGCTCTGAGATTTTATTGACTAGTTTAAATTCCTAGTTGGGGTAGGATACAGGAGGTATAATTATTTTTTGAATTTAAATTGCTAAGGCATAGACTTTCAATTCAAAACCCAACTTGAAACCTGTTTTAAAAAACACTAGTCAAGTAAAATGAGTTAGGCGGGTGAGTCATCTTCTTCTAAGTCCACCCCCAAGATAAAAATAAAGATTTCCCAAGACACGCCACAAAAATCTGAAGGAATTGATAGAAAAAAGGAACCACCAAAGAATTATGTTTGCTTCATGGATAAGTTTCAGCTTGTAAATGGCAAGGCAAGTGGTAAGAAGGCCATTGCGGAAGGAATATTGACCACCAATTTCAAGGACCTTGCAGCAGGAATTGGTGACATTGGCGTGCCAAAGCCTAAATGGGAATTGTTTTTGTACAATTTCAGAAGGAGAGATGCTTGACGCCATAGTCGAAATGTATGGGGTTATGATTTGGGGAAATTAGTTGTCCCTAGCATCTTTGTGGAGGTGGATTTAATGTTACAGATTGTAGATAGATATGATGAAGTCAATAGAGTTATCATTGTGTACGTTAGAAAGTGTCAATCAAATTGAATCTAATCTAATACACCAATGAAACATTAGATTGAAGAAAACTAAATAAAGTAAATGAAAACTCTAAACCACAGCTTCTTCAAATTCATTTCATTGTCCTCTATCTCCAAGGATTCGCTTCAAGATGCTTGCTCTCAGCTGTTTAAAATAGCAGCTTGTAGAATGGCAACTTGAGAGAATGAGATTAATAATGCATATGCATCTAAAATATTAACAATATTGAATTGAAATGCTATGAATACTAAGATGCGACTATAGTAACTACGCATGAAAATATGAGATTTGAGGTCCTTTTTCCACTCATAAAAGGGGTGTATTTATAGATTTTTGAAGGTAGGAATTCGATTAGCCAAGATCGACGGTTGAGTTCAAACCTATTGAAATGAACGGTGAGAGATCGAGAATTTGAAAAGAAGCTGGAATTCTGAGAGACAAGTGGAGAATGAAGAGACAATTGAAAGGTGTCTCTCATAATTAAATAAATAAATATTTAATTATATGTGAGAGAAATATGAAAAGTCTTTAATTAAATATTGCAAATATTTAATTTTGTGAGAAGAGTGAGAAATTTGGAAAATGATTTAATTAAATATTGAAAGTATTTAATCAAATGTGGAATGAAGAATATCATTTAAATTTGGAATTTAAACTTGTGATAATTAATGTAAACAAATTGTAAAATCTATTTAATTAATTAAGAGGAAGGTAGCATTAATTAAATAAACTTATTTATTTAATTAAATTAGAAGAATTAGAAAATGAACAATATAAATAAATAATTATATTTATTTATATGTAGATGACTTAAGAACATTAATTAAATAATTCATATTTAATTAATTAACAGGTTCGATCAACCGTGACCATTTTTAGATGTGTACATTTTGCTCCTCTTTGAAGTGATGTGTTTTATGCATTGCTTCAAAGAAATTGCCCCTAACTTTGAAAAATTTACTGATGATGCTATATGCCCCCTCGAGTGATGAATCAGATAAAGATGATTTTTTGAAATTTTTACTGATTTTCTATCTAATTCCTTAACCGATAAAGATGATTTGATGAAAACCCCTATTGAAAGATTGATATGAAGATGAAGAACTTTGATTTTTCCCCAATTGATGATGATTTTTGATTGATAAATTTGCTTCCATGCGATATGGAAAACAAATAGCAGATTTGATTTGATTGATAAATTTGCTTCCATGCGATATGAAAAACAAATAATAGATTTGATAGACTTGCTTTCCCGATTGAAAGTCAAATTGAGTCATGATGTATGTTAAATTTGCTTCCATGCGATATGAAAAACAAATAGTATTGATAGATTTGCTTTCCTGATTGAAAGTCAAATAGATTGAGTCGCGATGACTGTTAAATTTGTTTCCATGCGATATGAAAAACAAATAGTATTGATAGATTTGCTTTCCTGATTGAAAGTCAAATAGATTGAGTCGTGATGACTGTTAAATTTGTTTCCATGCGATATGAAAAACAAATAGTATTGATAGATTTGCTTTCTTGATTGAAAGTCAAATAGATTGAGTTGCGATGACTGTTAAATTTGTTTCCATGCGATATGAGAAACAAATAGAAATTGATTTGAACTTGATTGATGTACTGATTGATTGATGATATCCATTGCTGATTGATTTGCATGATTGCTTGATGATATTGATAGTGTTGTTGATTAGGGAAGGATACATCCTAGAACAACACAAGGATAGGGAAGGATACATCCCGATGATGATGATGATGATCGAGGCTTGCAGTAAGGCTAGGAACAAGACCAAAGGTATGATTAAATGATTTGTGCTAAATTGAATTGATTGAGATGATAATGAAAATGAGATGTGATGGATATGATAATGAAATGAAATGATGATGTAAGCATGCAAGTGCAATGATAATGATAATGGAAAATGATGTGAAATGAATGTGAATGATAATGAAAATGAGATGTACCAAATGTCCAGTCATACTCAACCATTCTCTGAAAAAGATATTCAAGAATGTGGCCAACCCTCAAAAATATATTAAAAAGTCCCTCGAAATGCAAATGAGTTATGCAGTCCTAATAATGAATTATGCAATCCTAAATGAAACAATGAATCATTCTCCTTGTTGCCATTTCCTGTTGTGTTTAGTTGTCATCATTGAGCCTTTTGATATGTTGAAAGTTAGTACAAGTATCAAAGGGTATGTTAGCACCAATGATGACCTGAGTACTGCTTCCATAATGTTTTAATGTAGCAAGTTAATACAATCATCGAGGTATAATTGAACCAAGATGACCTGAGTATTGCTTGCATAAATAGACAAAAGTTAACCATTGTCCTATGCAAATTCTGAAATTTCATCAATGCTATATTGTAGAGCATGTCCCGTGACCAATTTGCATCATACTAATGATTAACTTACAAACAACAATCAAAGAAAAATCATACTTCTTCCTTGTGATTCTAGTTCAGTACATCATTGAACCACTCCACAGATATGATGTCATCAAATATCAAAACAAAAATTTGTAGCTTATTGCTTTTAAGTTTGTCATTCATTTTATTCAGATTAAGATCTTCCAATTTATTTTTAAATCATCTGTCAAGATAATCATGTAAGCTCAGTTTAATTGGACAAGACTGTTGTTTCAGACATTCTGATGCTAGACACATGCTGAAGACTATTTGCTAGAAAAGAAAACCGCCCCCTACTAACCTTGTACTCTAACTCTTGCTAGACACAACTGTTGCGATGGATAATCTTTAAATCATCAAGCCATGATTAGATCCTTGTTGTTTCAAGGAAAATGATGTGATGCAAATGCGATAGTGAGGTGTGTGATGATGATGTGAGGATGCATATGCAAAATGAATACTAATAGATGAGAGAGCCAAATAAAATCACAAACGGCGCCTGTTTTCCAGGTTTTCACTGTTTGTTTTTATTGCACTTTTTCTTGATTTTATGATTTTTTTGTTATTACCAAGACGCCTGTTTGCTAGGTTTTCATCAAGGCAATGTTTTGATGTTGTTTTTTTTTTCCAAGACTTTTTATATTGTTTTTGATTTTTTCTTAGGTGTAGAACCTTTTCAGATGAATGTTGTTGATTGGATCTTCAAACAGGTCCCCTTTTGCTATTGACAATTGATATGCCTCCGATCCGTAGGCTACAACAATAACAAACGGGCCTAACCAGTTAGGTTCAAATTTTCCTTTCTTTTTCCTATCCTGTTGATTTTGAGGATTTTCTCTGAGAACCAAATCACCCACTTGAAAACTGTGTGGTTTGACTCTATGATTGTAGCTACGAGACATGATTTGTTGATATCACTTCAAGTGATCAACTGTAGTTTGACGCTGTTCATCAAGCAGTTCTAGCTCTTGCAACCTTGATACTCGATAGTCTTCATCATTGATTAGCCCTTTGAGTGATACTCGAAGTGAAGGAATCTCAACTTCCAGTGGTAGAATAGCCTTTGCTCCATAGACCAACGTATAAGGAGTAGCTCCCGTCGGCATGCAGATGCTTGTTCGATAGGCCCATAATGCTAGATTTAATTGGACATGCCAATCACGACCTGCTTCATTTACTGTTTTCTTCAAAAAATTTAGAATTGTTTTGTTTGAAGCTTTAGCTTGACCATTCCCTTGCGGATAATAAGGTGTGGATTACCTGTGTTGGATGCGAAATATTTCACATAGTTCATCAAAATCTTGATTTTTAAAGGGTCTACCATTATCTGTGATAATGGAGTTAGGAATGCCATATCTGCAAATGATATAATTCAAGATGAACGAAGAGATTTGTTTGCCCGTAACAGTTGTTAGAGGAACAACTTCAATCCACTTAGTGAAATATTCAGTGGCTGTAATGATAAATTTATGTCCATTGGAAGATGACAGATGTATTTTGCCAACCAAATCCAATCCCCATTGAGTGAAAGGCCATGTTGTGGTGAAGGGTTGTAATTCCTAAGCAGGAGCGTGAATGAGATTCCCATGAATCTGACATTTTGCACATTTCTTCACAAAGGCGAAAGATTATTTCTCCATAGTTGGCTAGTAGTATCCTAATCTTACAAGTTTCTTTGCTAAGGTTAGTCCACTTGAATGTGTCCCACAAATTCCTCCATGGACCTCTTGTAAGGATTTTTTTGATTCATTGCGTTCAAGACATCTAAGGAGGGTACCATCCAGACCACGCCGGTATAAGATGTCAGCAATTAAGGTGTAATAGGATGATTGACGAATGAAATTTCATTTTTGATTTCTAGACAAACCTAAGGGTAAAGTAGTATCTTTCAAGTAAGTGTAGATTTGGCCATATAAGGAAGATTTAAAATTTGTCAAATGGCAAATGATTTGCGTTTCAGGATCGTCATGGGTGGGAGAAAATAATTGTTCCACCAGGAAATCGTACTATTTTTTATTCTCTGACAATTGGAGTAGAGAGGCGGTTGTAGCCATAGCGTCTGCTGCTTTATTATCAATGCGTGGAATCTGTTTGAACTTGATATTAACAAATTATTTCTTGAGATCTTCCACCATTCTTTTGTAAGGTATCAACTTGTCATCTTTAGTGTGATATTCATCATTGATTTGATATATGACAAGTTGTGAATCGCCAAAAAATTGAAGTTCTGTGATTTTCCAATCTACTACAATTCTTATACCGATTATCAATGCCTCATATTCAGCTATGTTGTTTGTGCAAGGAAACATTAGCCGATAAGATTTTGGGATTGTATGTCCTTGAGGTGTAATGAAAATAATTTCTACTCTTGAACCATGTTGAGTGTAAGAACCATCAAATTAGAGTGACCATGACTGTTGGATATCTGTTGTGAAAATATCGGCATCAGGAAAATCAACATGTATCGGATGTTCCACCGGCATTGGTGCTTTTGCTAATTGATCTACAATTACTTGTCCCTTTATAGATTTTCGATCCACATACTAAATATCAAACTCGCTTAGGATCATAACCCATTTAGCCAACCTGCCTGTTAAGGTTGCTTTACTTAGAAGATACTTGAGCGGGTGAATCTTAGCCACAAGCTTTACTGTATGAGTTAGCACATAATGTCATAATTTTTGAGACGTGAACATCACTGCTAAACAAGCTTTTTCAATGAAGGTGTAATTTAGCTCGTGACTTGTTAGAGTTCTGCTAATATAATAAATGGCTCATTCTTTTCCTGAGTTGTCTTCTTGTGCGAATAATGCTCCTAAAGATACTTCCGTAGCAGCAATATATAATATGAGAGTTATACCCTGTATTGGTGGAGTCGACACTAGTGGATTCATGAGATACTGCTTTATCTGATCAAATGCTGCTTCACATTTATACTCTTATCTGCCAGTTGAGCAATGAATCTGCGAATGGATTGTAATCGTCCCTGTAAAGAGCGTAGCTGACTGATGTTTCTTGGTGGTGGCATATCAAGAATTGTTTGTACCTTAGCCGGATCCATTTCAATTCCCTTTTCCGACACAATGTATCCTAATAACTTTCCAGATTTTACTCCAAAAACACATTTCTTAGGATTAAGTCTTACTTTGAATTGTTCCATTCTTTTAAAAAATTTAGATAAAATATCGATGTGTCCTTCTCTAGTGTCAGATTTGGCAAGAAGATCATCAACATAATCCTCCATTAATGTATGCATCATGTTGTGAAAAATTGTTATCATTGCTCATTGGTAGGTAGCTCCTGCATTTTTCAGTCCAAATGGCATTACGTTCCAACAATATGTACCCCAAGGACATGTGAATGCCGTTTTATCCCGATCTTCTGGTGCAATCTTTATTTGGTTGTATCCTGAGAATCCATCCATCAATGAGTACATTCCATGTCCAATAGTTAAATCCACAATCATATCAATGTTTGGTAAAGGAAAGTCGTCTTTAGGACATGCTTTGTTCAAATCCCTAAAATCCATGCAAATTCTAATCCTTCCTTCTGGCTTTGAAACATGCATGATATTGGAAATCCATTTTGTGTAATCTATGGATCAAATGAATCCAACGTCTAAAAGTTTCTTTAATTCCTCTTTAACCAACAACGCAACATGTGGATGCATTTTTCTGAGTTTCTATTTTACAGGCCTTGCCCTCGGTGTAATAGATAGATGATGCATGATGAGATTCGGATCTAATCCAGGCATATCTACATAGGACCATGCAAAATTGATTTGATTATCTTTGAGAAATTATGTGAATTTTGGTATTTCTTCATCTCTCAGAGATGTAGCCAATTGCAAAACTTTAGGCTTTTCTGTGGTACCTATATTGGGTGCCTCCGTTGGTTCGATTAGAATGGAAGATCTTTCCTGATAATACACTGGAAGAGTGTCAAGTTTCCCATCCTCTAGCACCTTTGAAAGGTTTTCACCATTGGATACACTTTTTATTTTTCTTTTTTCTTGATCTAATACTGCCTTTGTTAGGTTTTCACCATTAGATCTTTCTTTCATTTTTCTTTTTTCTTGACCTAATACTGCCTTTGTTAGTTTTTCACCATTAGGTCTTTCTTTTATGTTATTTATTTCATAGCTGAGAAACTTGGCACTTTCCTGTCGAAAACTCTGACCTTGTGATTCCCCAATGGAACTTGTTTCGGGACAAGAGGAACAAAGAAAGTTTATTATGGTTTCATCATTTGGAAAAGTTGGAACATCAATGGGTGCGATTTGTTCCCAATCAATGAGTTCAGGATGAACCAAAGGTAATGGATCATTAGGATGAGTAAAGTCATTGGCTGTCAGGGTCATGATGTTATTGTCAACGTTATCATGGGAGAAGTCTAAGATGGTATCATCCTCAAAATGATCTATCTCGCTTTGAATCGAATTGGTCTCACTAGAGTCATGATCGCTTTGTACGACGTATTAAAATGAAGGTCTTGAGCTTTCTCCTTGTAAGAATGTAGGTGAGAATTTGTGTATCACATCCACTCTTTAATCTGAGACAAAAGTATCATCCAAGAAGTCATCCCATTCGTATTCGTTTGAGTCTATTTCAGAATTATCCGCTTGAATTATCAAAATTGATCCAACTAACTCCTCATTAGATGACCTTTGTGTTACCTTTTCTTTAGTATCTTCACCATATCCCAACCCCATCTTATCTTTTGGGTGCAGTGTTTTTAATTGGACAGGTTGATAATACCTTCTTTTCTTTTACCTAGAGGACCATTTCCTTCATAAACCATCTGTTGCATGATAGCATAACCTTTTCCATATTGTTGTGTGGGTAACTTGATATGCTGTATGAATTCTTCTTCATCTTTATAGAGCCAATCAAGAATATCTCTATCTTCTCCTTCAGTTTCTTTGATAAACGTCCCATTAAACTTGGTGATGGGGGTTGAAGTGGAGGCTAAAACTGTTGCAGCCTGTTGTGTAGATGTTGATGGCTGACCATGTGATCATGGGGATAGGGGTAGATTAGAGAGAGATAAAGAATATTCTCCCACCCCATTGTCTTTCAATTTTAGCTTGCTGCCAAAATTGCTTATCATTTCTTGTACTTGTTCTTTGTTTTTGGAAGTAGAGATGGCCAAAACCTCTCTATTATGTGGGACAAATGTGTCCTAAGTTGCTCTTAGGTTAGAACAAGTTTGACTACTATTGTGATCAGCGGGTATGGTTACTTCCTATCCATCATATGGAAACTTCAAACATTGATGATAAGTAGATGGAACCGCTTGCATGTCATCGATCCACGGACGACCCAATAGTATGTTATAGGTTAGCTCTCGATCAAGAACTTGACAAAAGGTATTCTTCACAATAGGTCCCACTTTGATTGGTAACATGATAAGACCTTTTGAAGTACTTTCCTCATCATCATAGGCCTTGATTGTAATTTTCCTCTGTGGGTCTATAGAGTCTATTGAATATCCCGAAGCTAGGACCAATTTTAAAGTACAAATATTTAATCCGGCTCCCCCATCTATAAGGACATGTCTAATGCGGACTTTGTGAACCATGAATTCTAAATAGAGTGATGAATTATGTGGATGGGTTATGGATGAATCATCTCTTTCAAAAAAAGATAAACATGTGTTGGAGGACAAGTGTCCCACCATGGCTTGGAATTTATTAGTATCTAGATCAGGAGATATAGTTGTATCAATAAGAGCCTTTTCCAGAATGTCCTTATGTGCAGGTGATAATTTTAAAAGTTCCAAGATAGAAATTTGGGCTGACGTTTTTCGTAATTGATCAACCAAATTGTACTGAATTGGAGGGGGAATTGCCGCTTTAGATGAACCACCTTTGACAATGATCTTGGCTTGTCCCCTTGTCATAACATTGACCTCTCGATATTCTGGCTTACCTTTGATTCAGATAGCATTGATTTGAGGATCATCAGTATAGATATGATTGATAATAATGTCATGGATGTTATTAACATTATTGCCCTTATCATTCAAGGATTCCCCTTTGTGATAATTAGGGAGCAGATTTTTGAATGCTTGATGATCATTATTGACATTGTGTCCCTCAACTGTGATGGTACGATTATCAATCAAATCTTGAACAATATTCTTTAACCCTTGGCAACTGTTTGTCTTATGACCTTTGCATCTATGATAATCACAAAAGTGTGAGTCATTCCACGATGGTGGTTTAACTCGAGGTTCATAGTCTCTTTGTGGTGGAAATGTAATAGCATTTTGATTCAATAATTCTTTGAGAATGGATTCCAAAGATTGGCCCAAGGGAGTGAAACTCCGTCGACTTGAAAAGTATGATGGTCTGGGCGCATTTGAATTTTGATTATTGCCAAAATTATTTCCACGAGTGTTAGTTGTGTTTCCTTGATTAGAAACATTTCCTTGGGTGTTAGAATGTCCATTATTGTTATGTTGAACACCTGACACATTAAGGACAATAGGCTTCACATTCACATTGTTAGCACCTACTACCCCATCATTCCCAACATTTTTATTTTGAGTCCAAAATCGTGAATTTTCATTGTTGTTACTATGGTTGTTGTTGTTGTTGTTGTACGAATTTGAACCTTCTTTATCAACTTTTAGAACTCAACACTTGATCAATGCACCTTCAATAGTAATCACATTTTCAATCAATTTTTCAAATGATAGAGGACAATGAAGGTTTAGTCTATAACTCATTTCTTGATTAAGACTATCGATGAAGATCTCCATTTTTTCCTTTTCAGGAACATGATGAGAATATCTAGCGAAAGTTCTTCTCCATCTTTGCAAAAATGTAGTGAAAGATTCCCCTACTTTTTGTTTTATCTTACAAAGATCAAGCATGGTTATCTGATGTTGGATGTTGTAAGAGTATTGCGATATGAACTTATTTATCAACTCTTCAAAGGTTCTGATGGGGGGAGTGATCTTTGAAAGCCACTCCATGGATTGTCCACCCAGACTTCGTGGAAACAACCGCATTAAGTAGGTGTCTTCATGGGCGAATTCTAAACTCATATTTCGGAAATCCCTTACATGCTCAATGGGGTTAGTTTTCCCATTATACCTATCAAACTTAGGGATTTCACAATGTTTTGGAAAAGGTATCATTCAAAGACTTCTATCGAATGGATAAGGACATATTTCTTCCAAAACATACTTCTTTGGTGCTCCCCCTTGCATTTCTTTTATTTGCCCTTGTAATTCTTTTATCTGTTGAGTAACGGCACCAAAATCGTTAAGAGGGGTTTCAAGATTTTCTTTAATCCCTTCCTTGTCAAAATCGGCAGGTAACTTAGCTCCTTGAATAGCTAAAGAAAGGAAGTATCTTTCCTTGTTTCTTTCTAAAATCCTTTCCATAAGAGTATGGAATTGAGGATCTTGTTCTGCTTCTTGAAGTTTCTCTTCTGTTGATTCTTCCATATTTGGAGCGTTAAAGGTGTTTTCCTCCCTCCCACTATTATCACCCATTTTGCTCACCGTACTTTCATCTTTTTCTATGTGCTTTCAAGATCTCATGGTAATAGGCATAAGCTTTACTCAAATCCTACTAACTTTGATCAAAGGAATGAAATAGTGCAATAGTGATGAAAGTCAAGATAGAATGAAGATTCTATGACTTTAAAAGATTTTTTTAATCTTTAGCTCATGATTCCCTGAGTGAAAGCATGAAAATCCTATTTGTGGGAATTAAACCAAAGATTGAAAAATAAAGGTGATTTTGCACTTTGTGAAGTTTGATCTTAGCTTTGTAGAAAGGTGAATTTTATAGATGCCTAATGTGATTGAGTTCTCTATTGCAGAATTTGATTTGGAAGAGTAGTATATGCGATTGCAGTTTGGAGAATATAAGAAGGATGAATACGACTTAATTTCTGAAAACCAAAAAATTACCTAGGCTCGGAAAATAGATGCGCCAAAACAGAGACTGAATGCGCTAAAATAGAGCACATATGCACCGAAACAGAGCACAAATGTGCTAGAACAGAGCACGAATGCGCTGAAAACAGAGCACAAATGCATTGAAACAGAGCACGGATGTGCTAGAACAGAGCATGAATGCGTTGAAACAGAGCATGAATACGCTAAAACATAGCACAAATGCGCTGAAACTGAGCACAGTTGCACTGAAACAGAGCATGAATGCGCTCTAACAAAGCACGAATGTGCTAAAACAGAGACTGAATGCACTAAAATAGAGACGAAATGCGCTAAAACAGCTCTGAGACCGACATGTTTTGAGAATTTGATAAAATTTTCTTGTTTTGGATGATCGTAATCTGATTTAAATATGAAAAACACAGCATAGAAGCAGACAATTGTTTTGTTAATCCTAAAATCTAAACAAAGAGTGTATGTTCTTGAGATTTCCACAGGTTTTTGAACAATATAAACACTTTAGTCAGACTCACTCTTAATTTTTCAAATAGGTCATCAAAGTAATCACAACCCACAGCTTAAAATCGCATCAACTCACACAGCCTTGTCACCCCCTAGAGGGTGCCCATGTTTTTGTCTTTTCCAGGTGCGTACTCAAAGTGACAGAAGTGGATACCGAATCCCTTGAGCAAACAATCTGTGGTGACTATATGGTGAGTGTCTTGGGGGTAGATTCTTCCCTCCCCTTGCATCGTGATTAAAATGATGTTTGGATACTAATGCGTTTGGCTTTCTACACTATGGTTCATAGTAAGGGTATCCGTTCAGTGTGGAAAATAAATATACTCCCTCGAGAGACCTCCCAACCTTTAGAACAAAGGTTTTGGGGATGGTTAACCTACGCACTACTGTCAAGTTGGATTTTCATCAACAACTTGCTTTTCATTAAAGTGGGTTGGAAACCTTGGCTTTAGGTGTTCCCACTTAGGTCGTTCCTCTTGGGTGAGTACTTTTTCCCAGAAGAGCAGGCCTTCTAAAGGATGTAATAAAGCATTAAATTGCGGAAAATAAAAGGTAAGTCTGGTATTTTGATCACCCAGTTAAGGGGAGAGCATAGACCTATTACCCACAATCACAACAAGCAAATAGTGGTTCAATTTTAAATCCCAAATTGACAAATTTTCTATTCTAAGTGAAGATGTTGCTTCACTAAAAACATGGGGTTTATTTTAACCAAAAGAAAATTATGTTTGGTGACTATCCTAGGATTGGTTAATTCAAATTTAAATGTCTACCCTAGGATTGGTTCATTCTGTTAAAAATAGCATCAGAAAAATCCTGTCCATGGATTGCGTTGGAATCAGAATTTTAAATTGTTACAATTGTATGCGCTGAAACAGAAGCTGTATGCGTCGAAATAGGTTATGAATGCACTGAAAGAGTTCACAGGGATGCGTCGAAATAGTCGTCGTATGCGCCGAAACAGGTTATGAATGCATCGAAAGAGTTCGCAGGGATGTGCCAAAATAGAGTGTCTACGCACTGAAAGAGTTCATGTATGTGCCAAAACAGTCATTGCATGCGCTAAAACAGTCTTCGTATGTGCCGAACCGCGACTCGTATGCGCTAAAACGTGATTTTTGTCCGTCACCTGCCAGAAAAATCTACAAAAAGAGAAATTAAATGCGGGGCTTGGCCCCACGGTGGGTGCCAAAAATGTGTACATTAGAAAGTGTCAATCAAATTGAATCTAATCTAATACACCAATGAAACATTAGATTGAAGAAAACTAAATAAAGTAAATGCAAACTCTAAACCACAGCTTCTTCAAATTCATTTCATTGTCCTCTATCTCCAAGGATTCGCTTCAAGATGCTTGCTCTCAGTTGTTTAAAATAGCAGCTTGTAGAATGGCAACTTGAGAGAATGAGATTAATAATGCATATGCATCTAAAATATTAACAATATTGAATTGAAATGCTATGAATACTAAGATGCGACTATAGTAACTACGCATGAAAATATGAGATTCGAGGTTCTTTTTCCACTCATAAAAGGGGTGTCTTTATAGATTTTTGAAGGTAGGAATTCGATTAGCCAAGATCGACGGTTGAGTTCAAACCTATTGAAATGAACGGTGAGAGATCGAGAATTCGAAAAGATGCTAGAATTCTGAGAGACGACTGGAGAATGAAGAGACAATTGAAAGGTGTCTCTCATAATTAAATAAATAAATATTTAATTATGTGTGAGAGAAATATGAAAAAGGCTTTACTTAAATATTGCAAATATTTAATTATGTGAGAAGAGAAAAAGCCTTTTAATTAAATATTAAGAATATTTAATTTTGTGAGAAGAGTGGGAAATTTGGAAAATGATTTAATTAAATATTGAAAGTATTTAATTAAATGTGGAATGAAGAATATCATTTAAATTTGGAATTTAAACTTGTGATAATTAATGTAAATAAATTGTAAAATCTATTGAATTAATTAAGAGGAAGGTAGCATTAATTAAATAAACTTATTTATTTAATTAAATTAGAAGAATTAGAAAATGAACAATATAAATAAATAATTAAATTTATTTATATGTAGATGACTTAAGAACATTAATTAAATAATTCATATTTAATTAATTAATAGGTTCGATCAACCGTGACCATTTTTAGATGTGTACAATCATAGATACAGATGGTAGAAACATTTTAGAAATTAAGAGGAGTAAGGTCATAGAGTTTTTTGGGATGAACCTTGATGCCAATGAGGAAATCAATATGGACAATCTACAAAAGGAATATATTGATCCTAGAGTTGGGATCAAAAGAGGTGAATTTCCAAATCATAGGAGAGATAAGGGCTCTGGGTTTGCAATCAAAGAAGTTGAACCACTGGATTGTGAAGAATTTTTTGATCATTTCAGGTACACCTACTATATGTTGTGCTAGGTGCTTGGAGTGAAGTGTGATGGAAGGATAGTGTCATCCTTGTTAGTTATGATCATGTATATCCAACATAAAAACTAGCACAGGTGGTTTGATTATGCTCACCGAGTTGTTTAGCAATTGCACTATGATTTGATAAGGTTGAAAGAAAGAAGAGCTCCTCTGACATTCAGGGACTATTCATTGTTGATGCATATGCTGCTATACCAAGGAAGGGAATTTTTTGGCCGAGTCATGAAATTGAGACAAGTGGATGAAAATAATCATAGGCTACCTGTCCAAATATGGACTTACATCTGGGATTTGCATTGTTCAAATGCAAATTACATTGGATTCTACAATTGATGCAATAAAACACACTATTCTAGTACAAATGGGATTAAGGCCAGTGGAAAAAATTTCCAAAACAATTAAAGGATTTTTGAGGCCTAGAGAGTGTGGAGATGATCCCAATTATGAGTGCAATTGAGGAGATTGGTAATTTTATGAAAATTGCATAGTCATTAGATGTTATGGGACTATTGGAGCACCACACCTTTTTCCTAGATTTATTTATGATAGGCTGAACTTTACTGAGATAATGTGGAAAATGGATAATAGTGATGCATAGAATTTCAGGTTATCCAAAAAGGCCTCCATAATTGTAACAAGCTTCTCTTTTAATTATTTTGTTTTTAATACAAATGAATCTTGTTATGTGTTTGGCATAATGATAAACAATCTGAGAATGGATACAACCCGCACTAGAAAGTTTGATCCAAAATGATTCATTGATAGAGAAAAGATCAAAAGGGAAATATCAAGATATGCACCTCATTTTTTCTATAACAAGGAAGATGTGATTAGAAATTTTCTGAGATTTTCTACTATTGAGGATAGAGAGAGAGTTTGGATGTAAATTGTTGAGGTTGAGCATAGGGATTTTACCAAGAATTCCTGTTATGAGAGCCCTTGCAAACACATCACTGATAATTTTAAGAGAATGGAGATGATACTTGCTGATTTCAGTGATGGTAATTTTCTAGAGAAGGTGCAACAAGATGAGAAAGTGTCACAAAGTGCTTTGCAAGAGAATTTACTGAAAACTGGTGGCCAACCAGAAGAGCCCATAGCACCAAAAATCTAGCAGTAGCTGATTGACATTGAAGATATTCCTATTATGGAGTCACCTTCTATAAATATTGATGATACAGAAGGTGTTAAAGGAGATGCACAACAACCGTCTACTGAATCAATTCTTGTGGATCAAGGAATGAGTAGGAATTCTCATATCCTAATGTTGGAGAGGTGATGGAACCTTTTTTCCCCGATGACAAGTTAGTACCTTTCGAATATGATGAAAACCAAGATAATGATGCAAGGGTTCTAGCTTGTGCAAAGTATTTAGAGGATGATTCTTTGGTGAAAACCAGAGAATTTAGAGAATTCATAGTTGAGCTAAAAGCTCAGGAAATAAATGACAGGACACAAAAGGAACAAGAGGGACTTGATCCCTCACAACATGAGGAGGTCAAGAAGAAAATTGAGGAAGAGATTGTTCAAGAAATTGAGGAAATGAATCCCACAGAGGCTAGGAGATTGGTTAAAGACAATGGGATGCTAGTGATTCCAATATGGAACCTATCTTCCATAATTTCTCTAGAGGCAATCAGGAATGACCTAGATGTTGTGATGTTAGAAGAGACCTTTGATGAGAATACCTTTGGTTTAGGGTTCAACCCCAGTTTACATGCACTAGCTATTTGGTCTTTAACACCAGATTTAGGGAGGTGTAGGCTCAATAGAGCAATGATTGGACTTTCAAGAGATTTGATCATAGCAAGAGCTTCAGAGATGACAAACCCTCAAACTACAAGGTTAAAAATACAGTCGATTATGTTGAGTGTTGATACTATAGAAATTACTTAGGCCAGATATCTAAAATTTTTGGATAAGCACAACAAATTAGTTGAGGAGTATAATAAAGTGCAAGCTACTGTGGCCAAGGAAACTTAGAAGACTTTTCCTACTTCTCCATCTAATAATTCACAACAAGATAGGGATACCCTTAAATTAAGAATTGATGCATTGAAAAAGGAGCTCTAAGCAACTAAATCTAAGAAGAGAAAGCTCCAAGAAGGTATGAGTAAGGTCACTAAAGATATGGTTGAAGGTATCCTAAGCTATAGATTATCCAAAGCTTCTCTTAAGGAAAATACCACATGGCTAACCTACAAAGGTATCCATGAGGCATATGGAAAGTTTCAGTATGTTCAAGAAGTTTTCAAAAGTACCTAGAATAAATGGAGTTTCATATTGAAAAGTTTGAAGGAGATTAAAATAAATTCAAAAGCAGATTCTAAAGCTCCAACACATCTTCCTAATATAATAAGAGGGATTGAAACCATTGGTGAAATCACCAGTTTCCATGAAAGAATTGGTGGACAACTACAAGGTAAAATGAAGGCCTTCAGGGATATGGAAGACCAAGGTGTACTCAAAATCCTTAGTGAAGATGGAGAAGTGAAATATTATTCCTCATCGAGATCATTGTTTAATCATCAAACATCCATGTGTCCCCAAATGGTGTATATTGAGGATAAATTAGATTTATCGATGCTCAATGTTTTAATTGACAATTTCATTAAGATTGAGATGGGAATGGATACCTTTGTAAAAGAGGCCAGGGTGACAATTGATGCAAGATATAGTCCATATGACACAAAGGTGGCACATATACTATTGGATAATAGTTGGCCCTTGGCCCACTGAAGATGAGTATGGGAATTGGTTGGAAAAATATGTTGAGTAAGCCACAAGGGTGGCGAGAGGATATAATACTTGGTCAAGTATAATATAGGTCTGGCCTTTGAAATTAATTTTTTTAAAGTTTATATTCTCCCAATCAAGAAAGTGCACATGGTAATTCAACCAATTTCACTCTCTTTTCTTTATGTTCTCTTATGCTTTCATGTTTTATTCTTTTGGGCTGAGTGGTGCTATAAGTGAGGAGTCATTAAACATGAGAGGTACGAGTTCAACAGGCTTCTACAAGTGTTTTGTCTTTTTGTATTTCCCCCCATTTCATGAGTGCAAATATAACCCCTTAGGGGTTGAAATGAAATGAAATATTATGAAATACAAATTGAAATGTAAGGTGACCGATCAATAGACCGAAGCTTATTTTTCTCCCTTAATCTTATAAAAGGGAATTCAAGACAATTGTGCAAAGGTCTTTAATTTTTTGGTTGATCTCAAGTAGTCTTAGAAAATATTTTCATGTACTGTAACAAGCATACAAGGATATA
Organism: Sequoiadendron giganteum; assembly: GCA_007115665.2. Classification (NCBI taxonomy): domain Eukaryota; kingdom Viridiplantae; phylum Streptophyta; class Pinopsida; order Cupressales; family Cupressaceae; genus Sequoiadendron; species Sequoiadendron giganteum. The sequence goes on along the minus strand of CM021110.1, from coordinate 430,551,745 downwards.
GAATTGCTCGTCGAGTCTTAGGTTATGAGTTTATATTTACAATCGACTTAAATGTTTTGCAACAATTACAACATTTGAAATTGATATTGGAAAATTTCAAGCAGATTGTCTCTTGTGTTTTGTTCATGAATTAGCAATGAAATGATTAAGGATTGTTTTATTGGTCTCCAATTAATATGGCTGGATATATGTTTGCATTTATGCTTCAATTCAAGTAATTGATTAAAACTCTTTGATGCAATCATTGGTTTGCGGGTTAAGTCACAAGATCTTTAAGTACTTTTTGTTTGGAATATCTGAGCTATGAATTTGTAATGGAAATCCATAATAAATGCAAATCCATAGTAGTCTTGAAATATTGAATGTCAAATTGTTATTGCAGTACAGTTTGTTGTAAATTCAACCTCACCACCTTAGGATAAAGCATTGTTCTATGTATCAAATGAATTCAAATTGTAGACATGGAAAAAATACCGACACACTTGATCCTGATTACTAACATCATTTCATCCTGAATCATCTTCTTAGCTTGTCATCACTTTTCATCCCTTAATTGAATAAATCATTATTTATCTGATTAAGTCATTCTCTCTTGTTAATTAAATTAATCAATCTGATTTAATTAACCCTATGTCTCTATTTAATTAAATAATTCATTTTATTTAATTGAATCCCTAAAGTCTTCCTATTAAATTGAATAAATTAAACCTTATTTAATTTAATCTAACATCATCCCCTTTTTATTAAATAAATCAATATATTTATTTAATTAAAGTCTAAATCATTTTCCTCTCAACTTTGATTTAAATAAATCCAAAAATCTAAATCAAATTTGTCACATCATCTAATCTCTTATTAAATTGATCAAATCCTGATTAATTTTATCCAAATCACCTAATTTCTCTAGATTTTGCCACTTGCACATGAAAATGCAATTAATTGATTTATTAAATTCATATTTTCTCTCAACATGGCATATTTAGGGGAATATTCCTCCAAGTTTGAAAATCCCTCCAAGTGGATTTTTCCTTCCAACAAACCATTTATCTCCTCTTACATGTCCTTGTGCATTGAACCAAGTGGCATTTAAGTCATTTTCTTTCCCTCTTCAGCAAACCAGTTCATGAATTTCAAAATCCACCTAATATCATTTATTAGCTCATTCATCAAAATGTTCTCAAGCTTCCTCCATTCACATCTTGACAAGTGGCACTTGGCCATTGGATGTTGAATAATCCCACATTGCTTCATTTTGCTCATTCCTACATCTTGTCTTTCTATAAATAGAAGGATATTCTTCTCATTTGATCATCTGCAACCTCATGGAATATCATTATCTTCAATCTTTGAGAAATTTTCATCCATCCTCATCCATTTTTATCCATTTTCATATTTTCATAGCTCTAGGTTATGGACAAATTTCACCAAGGAGCATAAAATCTTCATCATTGATCATCAAGCTTGCAAGGAATTGGGAAAGGACCATTTTCCACATCAAAATGGCACCAATTTCCTCATGGGATGCTGGTTTGATTGTTTAGAATAAGATTTAATAGCTTTCATTTGTTATTTTATCTTGTTTTCTTGTTCTTCACATTCAAATGAATTTCATGGGGAATGTATGTTTTAGATTTGTTTCTTGACTAAAATTGTGTTGTTTTGTCATTTTGGTGTAGGTCTAAGACATCCATTCACATTTTGGCATTAGAAGGAGGGAAAATCTAGAGAAATTCATCATATTTTTCTAAAAATTCCATGCTTTTTTAATTTTTTTTGCTGTATACAAGAAACTCCGCCCCTATCAGTCTAGTGGCACTATATTGTGCTACCCCAAACTCCAAACTCCACCACTGGAGTCTTCCCACGCAAAAAGATTAAATTTAAAACTGAGTGGCTGACTTTCCAAAATCCACACTGCACTGCTTGCCAAACAATGCCACAATCACAGTCACTATTTTGCTGCAGAGTGCTGCTCTCAGTCTTTAGCAGTGCTATATTGCGTCAATGACCTTTCCAAACTGAGTTGTACCTATGGATTACACTGCTGGAGTTGGGTAAAAAGTAGATTTTAGTTTATTTTCAACATGTTCTTTTCTCCCTTTGGTTGTTTTTGACTTCTAACAAGTTTTTGGCCTCTATTTTTATAGTATTAACTAGTTTTTGTGATGCAAGAACTTCCAGAGGTCATAACTTTTGACTCAGATGTCTGTTTAGGCTGAAATTTTATAGGTGGTTTCATTATAAGGTGGCATGTGGATTCCCAATGGAACTTGGTTCAGTTGGTGACCATTTTGGCACTTTTTGGGGGCTTGAAAATTTCATCTTGGTGGGCTCAAAATGATAATTTAGTGTTTTTTTTAATAACCCAAAACTCATGTTTTGAATTTAGGACGTTAGTTGGAAATTTGTTCTATCTTAGTTTCAAGAAATCTTTGGAAAAAAAAAAGACTCTCAAATTTATGCATAGAAATTACCAAAAATGGCAAAATCTGACATTATCAAAATCTGCCAGAAAAGGAAACAAACACCAAAAGTTCTTTATAACATTATTATCTCATTGTATCAAGTGTTTTTAAACACTTTGGGGAGAAATTATAACCCCTCTTCTAAGGATTGGCCATCTTTCTTTCTTTTTAGGACTCACTAATTTTGTTTGGGCTTAAAAAGAACAAAGCAAAAGGGATTAAAAATAATTTTAGACAAACTTACTAGATTTCGTTTTGGGATTAACAAATGAAAAATAAATTCTCACACTTAGTTTTGGTTGCTTAAAAATATTTCATGTCATTGCTTTGTGGAATCTAAAATGAACAAGTGCATTTGGTGTTTTGTAATCTTTTTCACAAAATAATATCATTTAAAAGGCATATGCACTTCTCTCGCGCTTTATAGTGATCTTGAGAATCAAAAGTCTTTTGGTGATATTAATTTGTGTAAAATATTTCCTCCACATTTCAATTTGGGTATTTTAAAATTGAACAAAATCTTGTGAGTGTGAGTGGAGAATATCGCAAGTGTTGTATCTTTATTTTTCAACAAAGATCAATCGAACTACGGATATGCTTTCTCACTTTTGTTTATCTATAGAGGGCCTACCTGCTGGGAAAAATTAATCACCCCATGGAATGACTCAACCGATAACATGCTAAATTGAAGCGACTTCCAACCGGTATATAAGTGTGGGTACTCAAGGAAAGTTCAAGTATCACGAGGATCATATCGACAAGAAGGGCAACAATGGTCTCTTGCCACAGCATGGATGATCCCCCACAAATAGAATTTCCGCATTCAAACCCCTTGTTTAGAAAGGCCAAAATCCTTATCTATTTTTTGGTGCAAGAATAGTTGTTCTGAAGGGCCATCCCACATTCTTACGGCTCTTAGTAGAAATGAGAAGTATGCCATAGGATTTTCATGGGTACTGATGCTTGGCTAACCCAAGAAGTGTGTGTTGTGCAGGGGAGCCAGTGTGGTCAAGCATCTAGTCATTCGCTAAGAGTAGGCATAGCTAGATTTACCCAAGTGGGAACTCAACAAATATTGCCTCTTTCATCCTAGGATTGTGCATCATTTCAAAATCAATTTTTTTTTCTTAGGTCTCAAAACATTTGAAAACAAACATTCACAAAGTCTTCAAAATTTCAAACCCTTTGGTAGGAACAAATACCTTTGATAAAATCCAAGTGCTCTTGCTTTCCCTAGGGATTCTATCCTTAGAGGTTTCTAAGTATTTAGATTTATATCATAATTTGTTCTCACTAAAGTCAACGTTAGGAAAAAATTTCCTTCATTTTCCTTGATTTCCACATAAAGGACTTTGTGGGATGAAAATAAGTTGGGACATTGGACATCAAGTTTGAAAAACCTAATCAAGAATTAATTGTGGTAAAATAATTTCATTAATGAAGCTGAAATCAAGTGAACCCCACACATGTGCTTGTTATCTTTTGGTCATATGGCTTTCCATGCAAACATTGGTCTTTTGGTTTGAGATACTCCTAGGGTAAGGCATGTTCTTCACTACCTTGGTCTTGCAAACAAGTCCTTAGGTTAATTTAGGATAAAAATCAATCATTTCATCCATTCAAAATATTTATCATCTCCACCCAACAAACAACTTTAGATATTTGGAAAAATCATTATCTAGACTTGGGTACATCATTAAAATAAATCAAAATCACCTTGTTTAGTTATGAGTGTGAGAATGCATCCTTTCTTATACCCCTAGTTAAATTAGCACCTCTTTTGATCAAGTTTATCCCATATATAACATCCAACATCTTGGGATCTACAAATTCAGTATCCAAATCAAACCAATCAAAATCAAATCCTAAAGTCTAGCATTGATCCAAAGTTCTTAAAAGTTCAAAAACCCATATCACTCACCCTTTCATCTTTCATCTTTCATCTCATCATTGGTTCTAAATACCTTAGAGGTTCACTCTGGCAATAAGGCCAACAAACAAGAAAAATATGGGGGTATGTGCAGGATCATCATGGAAAAAATAGGCCCTTAAGTGGCAATAAAAAGACAAAAAATCAGAGTTATACAACTTGACGTAAACATTTGAATAAGTTATCTATATTATTTCAAAAAAATGTAAAAATATAATCTTTAGAAAATTGAATGTAGTTTCTAAACTACTAGACCTTTATTTAAAAAAAAAAAATCTATTTGGTGAAAATTTGAAATTTCAATGTAGTAGTATTTAAATTTCAGGGTAAAAATAAGTAGGTGTCTGTCTGACCACCCTAACCACAATAAAATGATAATATTTTTTTATAAGGTTTTATATATAAGTAGAGGACTCATGTCCCGATGTGATGCATATTTTTTTATAAATTTTTTCCAAGCAAATAATTAATTATGAGTTTTTTATTACAACTTTTAAAAAATATAAAAGCTCGTCTGTCTAACTACCTTAACTTGGTCAAAAATTCATGAAATTTATTTTTTTATTTTTTAATCCTATAGTATGCAAATCATAGAATGTGACGCATGTTTTGGATTCAAAAATGGTGATACCAATTGAAAATTATAGATGTTTTTCAATCAGCCTATGAATCAGGACTTTATTCGTAATTCTAATAAAAAATGAATAATAATTATTTATTAAATTCAAAGTAAAGCATAATTTATATTGGTGGAAATCTGAGAATCTCCTCTAAAAACCCTTTTCGTTTAATCAATTTTGGGTAAAAAAAAGGTCGTCAGCCACATGGACCATCATATGGCTTACATATCGCCACTTTTTGGCCCATCATGATCCTGCACATACCCATGGAATTTAAAATTGATTCATACATCACGAGTAATCCAATTCAACCAAATTATCAAGGCCTTAAAATCCCGATTGATTATCAAAACTCGCATTTATACAATCTGTACATGCGATCATTATCTCCTACAAACCTCAATGGTACAACAAATTTGAGTATGCCCAATTTGAATTTTGGACCACCTTTCCCTATGGTAGATTTAAATCAAATTCCAAACTTACAAATCTATCAACCAAGCAATCAATGCACAGGTCTTCTTCCAAACAACATTATCCCACCAAATTCATACATGCCGAATGTGACTATACCAAGTATAAGTTTACCAAACATGAAAATTTCAAATCCACACTTGGTAAACTTTGGGATAGATATGTTTTCAAATCAAACCAATGTTATTCAAAATCCAAGCAATATATTGACAACTCCATGTATTGATCCGAGTCAAGGTAACACCATGAAAAATAAAGGTTACCTAAATCCAAGCAATGTGTTTCCCAATCAGAAGAATGTTGAGTATCATCCAATAATGCCAAATCTAAACTTCATACCAAATTAGAACATTTTCCAAAGTCAATCTATCCATGATCCCATGCAAACACCACAACTATACATTCCAAATATGCTTTCTCAACAATCACATCAAGAACAATATCTCCAATGTCAAAAGGTTGGATTTCAAGATCAACAACATCAACAACAAACCCAATCACCACATCTCAAAGATCAATCACCACATCTCCAAAATCAATCACCGCAAGGTCAATTTGAAGTATGAATCCCACAAGGTAACAAATGAAAAATGCGCACCACTTGGTGAACCGATTGAGTTTGTCTTGCAATGGCTAGTCCAAGAAAATCTCATTAAAATCCCCATTTATGAGAATTATCAAGAGCCCCGAGTTAAACCACTAGGGTATAACGAGAGTCACCTTTGTGATTTTCACAAAACAAAGGGACACACAACATCAAATTGTATTTGACTTAAAAATATCGTCTAAGACCTTATTGACCAAAAAATAATAACTATTGGGGATAATGATTAGGATTCAGCCACTAGCAATAGTAGTGACAATCTCTCCTCCCTGACTGTTGAGATCAATGATCAAGATCAATCCATTGATGAGCACCTTGAAGATGTTTCCACCTCATCGAACGATCAAATCAACATACATCAAGAGCCATTTTTTAGTCATGATAGAGACCCCTCCTACAAAGATCTATTTCAAGGAGTGTTGATGTTATATCCATCCACCAATGATCGTGTTGACTATGTCTCTACATCACCTAATGAGTTAGAGGACATATCTCAAGAATTTATTCGAAAGCATGATCAACATCTATCACCCAGGTCTGGCAATGGTTCTTCCCAAGACATATTGACATCCTTTGACCTCATGGCTACAAATAGTGAAGGAATCCCTAACTCAATACTTAATCCAAATCCAATAAAAAATAAAAAGGATATTGAGCCACTTCCCATGCCTAATGAATATATCTAGGAAACCTTTGTAAGCAATCCATCCTTTACAATTGACCCATGTCAAGAACTTGATCCAAATCATGTCGAAAGCAATTCTGAAATCATTCAAGATCAAGAATTCATATCTCCAGGATACTGCAATGATCTAATGGACACTCTCCTATCTATACAAGATATCACAAATGATGACATCAAAATGCCATCAATTTCCCCATGGGATTTTGGTTCGATTGTTTAGAATAAGATTTAATAGCTTTCATTTTTTATTTTATTTTGTTTTCTTGTTCTTCACATTCAAATAAATTTCATGGGGAATGTATGTTTTAGATTTGTTTATAGACTAACATTGTGTTGTTTTTTTATTTTGGTGCAGGTTTAAGACATCCTTTCACACAAATATATTTTGATCAATCGGATCTTGTCAAAGAACATTTCATTTAATCAAAATCATACTCATAATGATGATTTTTATTATAATTGTCGGTTGAATTATCCATTCTCTGCTCGAAGTTATAAAGGTGTAAATAATTTTCCAAGTTCTTGATATTTGTCACTTGTTGAGTCATAAATATAAGAATGTATCTACTAGATGGGTATGTGCAGGATCATCATGAAAAAAATAGGCCCTTAAGTGGCAATAAAATTCAGAAAATCAAAGTTAGGCAACTTAACTTAATTTTTTTTATAATTTATATATATTATTTCAAAAATATGTGAGAATAGAATCTATAGAAAAATGAATTTAGTTTTTAAACTACTAGGTTTATTTAAAAATAAATAAATTCTATTTAGTGAAAATTTGAAATTTCAATGTAGTAGTACTTAAATTTCAGTGAAAAAATAAGAAGTAGGTGTCTGTCTGACCACCCTAACCAAAATAAAATGATAATATTTTTTTATAATATTTTAGATATAAGTAGGGGACTCATGTATCGATGTGATGCATATTTTTTTGTAATTTTTTTCCAAGTAAATAATTAATTAAGATTTTTATATTACAAATTTTAAAAAATATAAAAACTCGTATGTCTAACCACCTTAACTTGTACAAAACTTCATGAAATCATTTTTTTTTTTAATCCTATAGTATGCAAAGCATAGAATGTGATGCATGTTTCATATTCAAAAAATTTGATACCGTTTGAAAGCTATAGATGTTTTTCAATCAGCTTATCAATAAGAACTTTAGTCGTAATTGAAATAGAAAATGAATAATAATTATTTATTAAATTCCAAGTAAAACATAATTTATATTGGTGGAAATATGAGAATATCCTTTAAAAACCCTTTTCGTTTCATCAATTTTAGGTAAAAAAGAAGTCGTCAGCCACATGGGCCATCATATCATTTAGATATCACCACTTTTTGGCCCATCATGATCCTACACATACCCAAATATGCAATGTATATGGTAATTTTGTGAAGGCTTGTTATAGATACATCATGGAATCACCCTCCTAAGTTTTACAGAGCCCGAAGTGCAGGAGGAAAGTTAAATTACTTTCTCTTAATCATTGGCCAACCCTCTCTAGGTTGCTAATTATTGGAATTGGAAAATCCATAGGCTTTCTTGAAGATCTGGTTGGGAATTTTTAACTGCCAACACCCCACTTTCAAGGGAATATTTTGAAGGAATATTCCTCCTTTGTACATTCCTCCAAATAGGAATATTCCCATGGAATATTTCTTCCCCTTTTTCACATTAAAACTTTGTTTTAATTTTCTAAATACCTAATTTTCCTCACCCATGAGAGTATTCCAAAGAATATTCTCTTTCTTCACTCATTTGAAAAAGTGAATATTCTTCCTTATAACAAACTTTGAAGACTTCATGTGTAAGTTAACTTACAAGACTTCTTGTGAAAGTCTTGAAAGTGTGTTGGTTTGGATGAAAGTGAGCCCTTGATTAAATATCATCTTGCATTTTCAACCCTTGATGGGAATCCATAATTCATGCATCCATATTCCTTCATTTTTGACCATTGATTAACCTTTTTAATCTTAACCATTCATTTCTCATTTTCTCTCCTATAAATAGATCACTATTTGGAGACAAATGGATCCATCTTTTAAAAAAAAAATTTATGTTGTTAAAATCATTTACACTTGCACTCACATTTTACATTATTTTAGCTTAATTTGCTTGCATATTATGTTAGCTTCCATTAATGGCTTCCATGATAACATAGATGCATACATTTAGCTTATTGGTTAATTTGGGTTTGAATCTTTTTAGCTTAAAATCCATTTAGATTAGCTTTGCACTCACCATATGAATCATTTTAGCATACACCATGTTAAAATTTAGCTTTCATCATGTTCATTTAGCTTTAAATCATGTTTCATCACACATCTATCATTGGTTCTGTCAATAATCTTCAATAGAATCGATCGAAACAAGCTCATTTATCCACAAGATTGGGAAAGGGTCATCATTCCACATCAATGCAACACCACTCCCCAAATACGATAAGTTTCAATGGATTAGAATAGGTGTTTTAAAAGCTTTCATAGTTCAATATGTTAGTTTTAATGGATGCTTAGTTTAGTATTTATTGATTGACCTTATTGGGATTAACATTTAGTGGCTCAAATATGATTTGTATCCTCATGGATCAAGTGTAGTCAACCCATACTAATTCATCGGTCATATTTTGGCACTAGAAGGAGGGAATGAACTAAATAATATGATGATTTTCTTGTCAAATCCTTGTTTTCCTTGTTTTTTCAGGTATAGTGATGCTCTCGATTACCATCAATGCATTTGATGACGTGTCGCTATACAATGACACACTTGAAATTTCAGTTTATCGACACATAATTAAAATAGCGATGCATAATTAATTTCATCACCACAAATTAATATAACGATGCTAATGTCATTTTTTAACGCATAATGAATTTATTTTTAGCGACACAATCAATTTGGTGATCCAATTGACCTCACTATTTTTTGTAAAGGTCTACTATTGATTTTTGAGTTTGGTGACACATATCCTATACAATGGCGCTTTTAATGGATTTCAACAATGTAATAGATTTTAGCATGACAAATTATTAGTAAATAGAATGAAACTTGATTTTTGGCGCATGTGTTTGAATTTTTTAGCTTTATCTAATCACTAACATGTCTCTAAGTTCTTGTTTTGATTTTTAGGCTAACTGGGTTTTGCAAGTTTGGAAAAAATAACTTGAAGAAAAGAAGCATACTACTATCAATTGAACTATAATTGTAACAAGTATTGCGACACTTTTGGGATAATTATAATCCATTTATGTTTCTTTTTATTTCATGTTTTAGTAGCAATCTAAATTTATTTTGGGCTTTAAAACGAACATTCAAATTGGTTAAAAGTGAACCTTCACATCATTTTGCATGTTGGATTAAAATTGAACAACACAACTTTCACACTTCAAATTGGTGTTTAAAATGAACTCATTATGCTATGATGGATTAAAATGAACATGTGTTTTATTTTTCTATAGCGTATCCACTCCCCTTGTGCCTCATGTGATCTTAGGTGAAGGGAAACCCACAAGTATAATTTTTCTTCTTGGAAGCACTTATCCTCTCCTCTTGTGCCTATTGGCAATTTTTGGTGACAAAAGGAATTTTTATGCTTCAAACATGTGTTACCTTTAGCGGGCTTGCCTCCCAACTTCTGAGAGGGAATGACTCAAGTGGTGCTTTCATTTTGGTTCATGATATAAATACTTGGCATGACGAAAGTCATTAACCAACTAGTGTAGTTACGCTATATCAACAATCATCTCCTCTATTATTTGTGTGATACATCAAAACCCTTAGATGTTTCTAAGGGTTGGGAGTCCTCTTCATTGAGTGAATTTGTTGGATGTATAGCACTGGTTAATCCCAAATATGGTCATTAAAATCCTTGTTTGTAGTGGTTAACCAAGTCCAATTTCCAAAATGTATTTTAAGGTAGTGTATTGGAGTAGTATCGCTCCAAGAAGTTACTTACCATGTTCGGTTTTTGATTGAGGCAATAAAAAAAATGGGGAAGGTACTCCTTTGCTTGACATGTCAAGATGTTACATTTACTTGACATAGCCTATTTGTCCACTTCATCTTCTTTGATTAATCATCTCTTACAATGGTTGGTAAGCCTATTGAGAAATACGTACCTGATCTATCCAAGATTGTAAATGCTTAAGAGTCAGTTTAACACTTGTTTAATTCCAAAACAATTGCAAATAAACACCAACAAAGTCTTTTCAAAATTTCAAACTCTTTGGTCTGGGTATGTGCAGGATCATCATGGAAAAAATAGGCCCTTAAGTGGCGATGAAAATTCAAAAAATCAGAGTTAGGGAACTTGACGTAAAAATTTGAACAAGTTATCTATATTATTTAAAAAATATGTAAGAATAGAATCTATAGCAAATTGAATGTAGTTTCTAAACTACTAGGTTTTAAAAAAAAAAACTATTTGGTGAAAATTTCAAATTTCAATGCACTAGTACTTAAATTTAAGGGAAAAAATAAGAAGTAGGTGTATGTATGACCACCCTAACCACAATAAAATGATAATATTTTTTTATATGATTTTAGATATAAGTAGAGGACTCATGTCCCGATGTGATGCATATTTTTTTGTAATTTTTTTCCAAGTAAATAATTCATTATGAATTTTTTATTACAACTTAAAAAAAATATAAAAACTTGTATGTCTAACCACCTTAACTTGGTCAAAACTTCATGAAATTCATTTTTTTTTTCAATCCTATAGTATGTGATGCATGTTTTAGATTAAAAAAATGTGATATTGTTTGAAATCTATTGATGTTTTTCCATCAGCCTATCAATCAGGAGTTTAGTTTTAATTGAAATAGAAAATGAATATTAATTATTTATTAAATTCAAAGTAAAGCATAATTTATATTGGTGGAAATTTGAGAATCTCCTTTAAAAACCTTTTTCGTTTCATCAATTTTGGGTTAAAAAAAAAAGTAGTCAGCCACATGGGCCATCATATCACTTACATATCACCACTTTTTGGCCCATCATGATCCTTCACATACCCGTCTAAGTATGGATACCCTTTGACAAAACCTTGAGGATTTATTCCTAGAGACTTCTAAATATTTTGGTTAACATCTCAATCCATACTTTTAAAGATAATCTAGGTAACTATTCCCTTGAATTCATCCTTTCCACAAAATGGACTTTGTGAAATATATGATGTTTCTGACATAGACATTTATTTTGAACTTAAGAAAGACAAGTGTTTTTGGTAAAAATAAGCTCATTTAAGAAAGATAACTTGAAAAATTGAACCCCACATGACCATTTGGAATCCAATCATGCTAGTTGAACAACCCATCCTTACACCCATTATCATTCAACTAAAATTTGAACTCAATGAAAGAGAACAAACCGATATAATTAGTAGTCTGAGAAGCTTCACTTTTGAAACAAAGGAAACACTAACCTGGTGGAGAAACACAACATACATCATAGACAAACAAGAGGAAAAAGCCAATATTTTGGCTAGAATACCTATATTATAACAACTCGTGTGGCAATAAATATCCTCTTTTCCATAATCTTAGACTTAACTAAATGATCTCTCACAAAATAAAAATTCCCAAGAGAACGTCTACATGTCATCACTTTAAACTTAGGCATCATAGTCCAAAAGATATCAAACGAAACCTTGTGGCACTCTACCAAAATAGGAATAGGTTGGTAAGGAGTTTGTATAGACATGCTTCAATAAAAAATATAAAATTGTATTCCCTATTTGAAAGTCAAAACATTGGCCTTTTCCATGATATTGAACTTCTCTAACTAATCTCATGCAAAAACAAAATCCCCAAGAGAAGGTCTACATGTTGCTACTTTAAACTTAGGCATCATAGTTTAAAGTACATTATAAGATGTATCCTAAGACAAAACCACAACAAGAATAAGTTGGTAAGGAGGTTCTATAGATATATTCCATTGAATAATCCCAACATGTATGCTCAATATGAACCCCTCATTTAAGTCAAACATTGGTCTTTTGGGTTTGAACACTTTAGAGGTCTAGCATCTTTCTCACTACCTTGGTAATGGAAAACAAAGATTCACTCTAAGTCAACATTGGGTCAAACATTTCATCCACCCCTTCATAAAAAATCATCCTTCACTTCACCAAACTTTGCAAAAATTTCAAATACAACAACATTTTTTTGACTTAAACATCTATCAAACCAACGCCTAACTTAGCTACTTTATATATGAAATCAATCCTTTTCATACATTTGGTTAAGTTTGTTATCATCTTTGAGCTATTTTATCTTTAAGGTCATAAGTCTACCCTAAAGATAAACAAGTTCATAAACATCCTTTATCCAAACATCAAACATCAAACTCTTAAGTCAAAAGTGTTGTCCCAAAATGTTTGTGAAGATCACTCTCCATAATTATTCACCTTTTCATCTCCCATTATCATAATTTCTACCAAAAGGCTTAGATAATCCCTTCTACCTAGATTTTAGTCAACTAGAGAGTTCAAACATTACAAATCTCAACACAACTCTCCCATAGGTGACCCAAAATTTATGGTAAAGACATGATCACAACACAAGAGAATTAAAGAGAAAACCAAAGTCACATTCACCTTAAGTGATCCCAATCCTTTATAATTCAATCCAAGAAGTCCAGTTACCCCATCACAATAACCCTCATCTACATTAGGGCTATATGAGAAAGAAGACATCATGAACAATCCATTTGGACTTACTAAGGAAGAAATCATGGAGTAAAAACAAGAAAATCAAGCCTTAGAAAATGTTCCTCTAATTTCCCCATATTTTGTTGCATAATAATTGGCATAAGGCTTGACTTCATCCACCTTGCAAAAAACTCCATTGCTAGGGCGAAATCAGACAAATACTCCTATTCTTGCATCTAGTCTTGCTAGAATTTGGACATACTCTTCCATTTGAAAGAAACACACATGTGGGTACTCTCAACATCAATCCATCCACAACTTGGACACCAAAATTTGTGTTCTTCTACAATTCCTAAACACCCCTTACATCAACATCAACAACTTACACTTCATGAGTCCACGACTACATCAACATATAGAGGGTACCCATCTTCATCCCTCTCCATGTGCACCACAAGTGTGCCTAACACCCCACAAGGAAGTGTGGGCCAAGTGTCTCAAGTAGACCAACAAGGGCATGCCAATAACCTTATGCAAAGTTAACCTTTAATGCAAATTGGGGCATCCTTATTCAACCCCCTGATTGTTTCATCTGTGCCATTGGTTTCACAAATCACATCCATCCCATCCACCATCGATTCAAATCAAAACAATCCTTTAGTCACGAACCCCTTCAACCTAGCAAATACCTTGTCCACATCCCTAACACAAGGAAATCTTCAATACATTGGTCAAGGGAACATTTTCAATCAAATGGCTCAAGGTCCTAATGTGTCATTACCATCACAATATCTAATTGCACCATCATCATCCTTCCCCATGGTCCCTCCAACCATGCAAAATCAAATGGGACCTAAAAATTACATTCCTCCATCCCAATCCACTATCTTACAAGGAATTTTAAACCAAGGGAACCCCCAACCTCTCATCAACAACCTGCTACCCATGCAAAACATAAATCCAACATAAATTTCCCAACAACTAACTGATCCTACATTGCAAGCACATGCCTTAGCTTTATAGCAAGCATACCAGGCTTATCAGCAAGCCATCAAATAGTAGCAATAACAACAAGTAGCCCTATCAGCATAATAATAACAACAACAACATCAAGCAACCTTAGCAACACAACAACAACAACAACAACAACAACAACAACAACAAAAACAAACAACAACAACAACAACAACAACAACAAGAAGCCTTATTAGATCAACACCAACAAAAAATGCAAAAACAAGCCCTAGTGGCTCAACAACAACAACAACAACAACAACAAACCCAACATCAACAACAAGCCTTACTAGCTCAGTAGTATACCCAATGAAAACAACTAGGTTCCTACTACAATCCTAAAAAAAAAATCATCAATACAAACACATTAGGAACATATACATCAACACCACAATCACCCTTGCAAAATTTCACACCACCATACACACCATATAACACCTTATCATATCAGAATCTCGTGTACAACTCATGTGCCACCCCACAATATGCAACGTATGTTCCTCCAAAAAACTCGCAAGATGATCCAGCATCACAACTTAAGGTGTTATCACAAAAAATGCAGGATCTTCAGATGGGTAAGATAAAGAAGCCCCATACATAGAACTTATGCCCATATCCATTCGATCAAAACATCATTATGGTACCATTCCCTCTCGGATTTCAAATCCCCAAATTCGATAAATACAAAGGGAGAGGAAGTACTATGGACCATGTCAAAGATTTTAATGTCATGTGTATGGAGGTTTCCTATAATGATTCTTATTTAATGTGCCTCTTCCCCTAAAGTTTAACAAGTCATGCCATTTATTGGTTTTCTCAACTACCTCCCAGTATCAATTTTTTTCAAGAAATCAGTTATAAATTCATAGATCACTTCTCCTTTAACCTTGACATGGATGTAAGCTTAGACAAGTTATATACTCTAAAACAAAACAAAGGATAATCTTTTTCCAATTTCTTGCAACGATGGAGACAAAGGGCTAATAAGAGAAAGTGGACAATTCTTGATGAACAACAAGTAGAGATCATCATAGTGAATCTAGATCCAGATCTATCCTTCCACTTAAAAATGAAATGCATTGCATCTTATGATGAGCTTTCCCCTAGAGCCCTTAACATCAAGAGAGCTCTAATCTCACAATGAAAAACTCAAGCTTACAAAGACAACCACCCAACAACCAATTCAAACAACACGCCTCGTATCTGGGCTAAGAACACGAATGTGACAAATGATGGTGTGGTTGATGCTAAGGTGGTCCTAAGTGCACCTAGGCCAAACAATAGTTAAATAGCTAATGTTCAACCAATTATGCAACAAACAACACCATCCCAAAATAATCAAATAACAACACCGACACACAACAATGACGAATCCCTAACAAGTACAACTATTTGAAATGAAAGTACACATAGTTGTTGAAGCCTATTGATACTATCATGAAGAAGTTGGTAGAGTCAAACCTAATAACACTTCCAAAATTTGAAAACTACCAAGAATGACAGGATAAACCACCCTGGTACCACGAAAATGATCTTTGCAACTTCCACAAAATCAAAGGACACAAAACAATGAACTGCATGAGGCTCAAAAATATTATCCAAGATGTTATAGAGAGTGAAGCCATATCTGTTGAGGTACCAGTTGGAAACCAATATCTTAAGATATACAAGAACCCTATGCCAAATCATAACAAAGGAAACAAAATTGAAAAAGATAAGGATTACACAATGTGCAACATACCTATTCCAATGTAGTCGATTCTAGTGACAGTGTCATCACCATTGTCACCATCAAAGGACCTAGTGCAAAGTGTGGAGTCACCACACGTCATGGAAAATTCACTATCCAAGGAGTCCCATCTCAATCTAAAGCACAACCTACTTTTGCTACATGCAACCCTAGCAAGTATAATCTCCTAGATCAACTTAAGAAGACACTCACACGAATCTATATCTTGGAACTATTGAAGCTATCCCCCGCACATAGGGAAATCTTAGAGAAAGCTTTATCTTCATCATTCATGCCCGAGGATATTGATACAAATCAAATTTAAGCTATGGTAGGGCATATTACTGATCATATTCTCACCTTCTCAGAACAAGACCTACCATTGTAGCCATCTCATAATTGTTCCTTGCACCTTGAGGTCATTACCCATAAGAACAAGGTTAAAAGAGTCTTCCTAGATGGATGTGTTGGTCTGAATATTTGCACCCTTCAATTGATCAAGAAATTGGGATATTCATAAGATACTATTGAGAAAGAAAAGAGTACCACCATCAAAGCATATGATGATCAAGAACAAGTATCACAAGGTATCATTGCACTACCCATCCAAATGGGACCTATCATTGCAAAAAATACATGCCAAGTGTTAGACCTTGAGCTCCCCTACAAAATCCTTCTTGGCCAACCATGGATCCATGCCCAAAAATTTATGGCTTTAACCTACCATCAATGTGTAAAGTTTCATTTTGAGGGCTGAGAAATTACCATCCATGGAAATCTTGAGGCCAAGTTTTACAAAATACCTTAGATACATAAAAATGATGAAGGGACTATGGCATCCTCATTTGTTGACCCATCATCCCTTGCATCTACCTCAGAAATGAAAACACCACTTGCGTAGAACATTCTTAACATCAAAGCGGTGATCTAAGATGATGGTTGTGGAAACTATAAACTAATGAAGGAAACCTTTTTCTTGGGGGAGCTACCTCTTTCTCTTAAATCTCATGGGAAACCTACATCTAGCAACGAAGTTATCGAAACTATCAAGATGGAAGCTACCACCTTCACTAAGTGGGGGGATCTGAACAAAAAAGATATTAATGAGGAGGATGTCTCTAAGCTGCTCTATCGAGATGAATGACGTGTCCCTATCCTTCCCATGGAAGATGACAACAAAGTATTGTAGCTAATGAAGGGGTGGGGCTACAAAAAGAATGTGAAACTAGGTCAAAATGACAATGGTTTGTTAGAACCCATCATTCCTAAGAAATACCTAAGGAATCTTGGCCTAGGTTGTACTACTAGTAAAGTTACCCTTCTTGTCAAAGGTACTTCCACTAAAAGGGTTGAAGCTTCCTCTTGGTTACCATCATCCCATGATACTACCCTACAAAACTTCCCCCTCGATGTTGCTAACCTATTTGAGAATAACTCCCTTTTCATGATATCCACAACATCCTTCATCCTAAGCAATCAACCAACTGAAATAAGCCTAGTTTACCCACAACTCATTAAATTGGACCAAAGAGGACTACTGATTCTAGATTTATTCAAATAGATGAAGCAATCTCAAAATTCATGGAACTCTATGAAAATTTACCATGGGTAGATCACAAATTTGGCTTTGGCATAGATCTAGACACAAGGTCGTACTATGGGGAGACGATATAATCCTTCAGTCACAAAATTGATGAAATGCAACTAACATGTGAATATTTGAGTGAAAACCACATTATGACACTTTTTGATCCCAAAATAGTAAAAATAAAGGACACATTTGAGGGTGAAAAATTCTTTGAGGCACCCAAGGATGAGGATTTCAATATCTCCCTTAGTGCAATGCATCCAAAAAATTTAGCAATTCTAGTCAATGTCGAAACTGACGAAGCTCCCAAGATCACTTTCTATGTTGAATCCTTGTTGGATGAAGAACAAAAAAACCTACCAGCATTCCTAAAAGAACACATAACTAAATTTTCATGGTAAGACATTGATATACAAGGGCTCGATCTAGAAGTGGTTGTGCATCACTTAGCAGTTTATCTTAAACCCAAACAAGTGAAGGAAAAATTAAGAAAGATGCACCCTCAAATATCACTCTTGGTAAAACTTGAGTTACAAAAGCTTCTTGTTGTTTGATTAATCTAACTGATAGATTGTCTTGAGTGGGTTCAAACCTGGTACTAATCTCCAAACCCTTGGGGCATCATAATATACACAAATTCTAGAGACTTAAACAAGGAATGCTTGAAGGCTAATTTGCCTCTTCCTAACATCGACCTTATTGTTGATTTAATAGTTGGGCATGAAATGTTGTCACTCATATATGGGTTTTTAGGCTATAATTAGATCATGATTTCCAAGGAGGATAAAAAAAAAACTAAATTCACCTATCTAAGGGGAACATATTGCTGGAACATGATGCCATTTGGGCTAAAGAATGTAGGAGCCAACTATCAAAGAGGGATGATCCTCATCTTTCATGACATGATCCAAAAAATAGTTGAATATTATGTGGATGATATTTTGGAAAATCAAAGAAAATGAATGACCACATAGAAGTATTGGGACCCATCTTTGACAGACTTGAAGGGTACAAGGTACGCCTGAATCCAAAAAAGTGTTTCTTTGGGGTTACATCAAGGAAGCTTCTTGGTTACATCATATCACAAAAAGGGATATAAATTAATACAAAAAAATTTAAAGCCATCCTTGACATGGAACCACCACAAACATTAAAGTAAATGAGAGGGTTACAAGGAAGATTGCACTCCATCAGAAGGTTCATAGAACAACTATCAGACAAAATCCACCCTTTCTTGCATCTTCTCGATAAAGGAATAACTTACAAGTGGGATGAGAAGTGTGATAAATCTTTCCAAAATATCAAGGACTACTTATTGACACCTCTAGTGCTCATGTCACCAATATCGAACAAACCATTGATCCTATATATCTCAACAACATTGACAACACTAGGTGCACTTTTAGCACAACATGATGAAAATAGAAATGAAAGGGCTATCTACTACATCAATAGGACCTTGGTGGGCTATAAAATGAACTATTCATCCATTGAGAAAGCGTGCTTAGAAATGGTTTTTGATTCACAAAATTTCATACATTACATGGTATCACATCAAACGAAGCTTATTGCAAAGGTCGACCCCTTAAAATATCTATTATCAAAAGCGACTCTCACATGGTGAATGGCCAAATGGGTGATGATCTTGATTGAGTTTTACATAGAGTACATGGAGTGAAAGGAAATAAAAGGACAAGTGATCATAGATCAACTAGGAAAAGCACCTATCTATGTAGAGAATCTTTTGATATTTTAATTCCTTGATGAATCAATGTTCTTGGTCAATCTAACCAATCAATGGAAAATGTACTTTGATGGATTGTTCACCCAACATGGATAAGGGGTGGGTATTATTTTTATCACCCCTCAAGGAGATTGCATCCCAAATTCATACATGCTATCATTTCCATGTACTAATAATATTGTTGAGTACGAAGCCCTAATCACAAGTCTAAGTATAGAATTTCAATGACAGATACATGAATTGAAATTCTATGGATACTCACACCTGGTTATCAACCAAGTCAATGACAACTACCAAACGAAGGATGATAAATTTATTCATTATAAGAAGATGGTAGAGAGTCTCTAGGAAATTTTCATTGATATAAATTTTGAACAGATTCCTCGCATGAACAATCAAGCAACAAACGCCATGGAAAAAATTGGATCATTGTTAGACATCTCGTGCACAACGTCCTTCAATGTGAATTCTTGGTAGAACAACTTCTTGTACCAAGTTGAAATCCATGAATCTGAATTTGCGTGTGTCATCATCAGACCTAGATCCCCACGGTATCCTAATATATTCATCTACCTTAACAAAGAAACCCTTCCTTCCAATATCACCTCTAACCTTAAGAAGAACTTTGTTAATAAGGAATATCGATTCATGATCCTAGGTGATACCTTATACCTTCAAATCATCGAGGGTACATTACTACAATGTCTCAACCAAGAGGAAGCATTGACCACTTTAACATAAGTACATGATGCATCGCATATGGGCATGTGCAAAATCATGATGGGCCAAAAAGTGGCAATAGGAAAATGTAGCGTTTTTCACTCGCCAAAAAATGCGGAAATCCTGAGTTGACTTTCTTTTGGGTTGGGTGTTAGTACATTGCTCCATAGCAATGCCTAAGTCTAATTTT
>CM021110.1:430506044-430531220 GCA_007115665.2 Sequoiadendron giganteum | reverse complement strand
GGAGAGAGAGGGAAAGAGAGAATATTTAAATATTTAATACATTAGTAATATTAATTAGTTATATAATATTTTATATATTAACTTAATATATATATATATAAATATTTATAGATTAACTAGAATATATAAACAATATTTAAATATTATACATAATAGTATAATATATTATATATTATACATAATTTTGTAGGAGATTATCATAGATTAGTTGAATTATAAACTATATTGTATATTCTCAACTAGATATATTAAAATGAACTATAAATTATTTATTGCAATTTTTTAAATCATATATTAAAAACTATATTGGATTTTTTAAAATTATATATAAAAAAAATCGGATATCTGATATGTTTAACACAAAACCTACTACCTAGGGATTAGCCTCAGGTTTGCTTCGAAATTTGGCTAGGACATGCCAATCCTAAGAAGTCAACACAAAAAATGTGTTTAACAACTTACCTTGCTTTTTTAGACTTCGCCCATGTGGCTGACGACTTTTTTTTTACCCTAAATTGATGAAAAAAAATGGTTTTTAAAGGAGATTCTAAAATTTCTACTAATATAAATTATGCTTTACTTTGAATTTAATAAATAATTATTATTATTTTCTATTTGAATTATGAGTAAAGTCTTGATTGATAGGCTGATTGAAAAACATCTATATCTTTCAAACCGTATCACATTTTTTTAATCCAAAACATGCGTCACATTCTATTCTTTGCATACTATAGGATTTTTTAAAAATATAATAATTTCATGAAGTTTTGACCAAGTTAAGGTGGTCAGACATACGAGTTTTTATATTTTTTAAAAGTTGTAATAAAAAATTCATAATTAATTATTTACTTGGAAAAAAAAAAAAAATATACATCACATTGGGACATGAGTCCTCTACTTATATATAAAATATTATTAAAAAATATTAGCATTTTATTGTGGTTAGGGTGGTCAGACATACACCTACTTCTTATTTTTTCCATGAAATTTAAGTACTACTACATTGAAATTTTAAATTTTCACCAAATAGTTTAAAAATAAATAAAAATATATCTAGTAGTTTAGAAACTGCATTCAATTTTCTACATATTCTATTCTTACATATTTTTGAAATAATATAGATAATTTATTCAAATTTTTATGTCAAGTTGCCTAACTCTAATTTTTTTGAATTTTTATTGCCACTTAAGAGCCTATTTTTTCCATGATGATCTTGCACATACCCCTATGTGGTTCCCATTCTAGTGGTATGACTTCATCTAAGAAAATTTTGAGGACTAGGTACTACTAGCCAACCATAGAAAGAGAATCTCATCAATACGTGTAGAAGTGTGTCCAATGTCAACAACATGGAGACCTTATCCATGCTCCAGCTTAGGAGTTGCAACCCATGGTCACACCTTGGCCTTTCTCACAGTGGGAGCTTGAACTGATAGAAAAATTCACTCCCACCTTATCTAATGGCCACACGTTTATCATAATAGCCACTGAATACTTTACCAAGTGGGTTGAAGCCATTCCTATGTCCTACATACTAGGGAAGAAGATTGCTAAGCTTATCCTGAATTATCTTATCTACCATTATGGTGTCCGAGAAACCCTTATCTCAGACAACAGAACACCCTTCAATAACCAGGATGTGAAATATTTATGCTAAAGATTCAACATTCAATATCGATTCTCTACCTCGTATTATCTCCAGAGAAACGTTCAAGCTGAGGCTACAAACAAGACCATTCTAAAAATCCTAAATAAAATGATCAATGAAGTTGGTCATGACTAGCATCTAGAGTTAAATCTCACCCTCCAGACCTATCGAAAGAACATTTGCATGCCTATAGGTGTAACCTCATTCTCCTTGGTCTACGGATCAAAATCCATCCTGCCTATTGAGGTTGAGCTTCTATCGCTATGAGTGTCATTGCAAAATCTAATCATTGATGAAGAATATAGAGTATCTTTACTAAATGAGCTAGAATTCTTGGATTAGTATCATCTTGATGCCCTTAATCAATTGCAAGTATACCAAAACTGACTAAAAATAATTTATAACAAGAAGATCAAGAGTTGGTATTTCTAGGTAGGAGATCTTGTTCTAAAGTAGAATCAATTTTTTTTTCTAGATCAAGATAGTAAAGGAAAGTTTGAGCCTAACTAGTTGGGTCCCTTTGTCGTCATAACAAGCTATGGATCAAGAGCATACCAGCTATCTACACCTGAAGGTGAATCCTTGCAGGTACTAAACAATAGGTTGCATCTTAAAAAAAATTATGCCTAAGCTTGAAGGACACAAATATAAAAATACAAAAAAATGATCTAAAATCCAAAAAGAAAGAAAAAGGATTGAAAACAGTAAAGAAAAACAATCGTCATCTAGTGGAAACCACTTTGATGGTGCTTTTGGCAAGTACCTTGGTGAAAAATTGGCAAATAGGCACCTTGCGTAAATAAAGCAACTCCATGGCTCTTTATCCTATCATCCTTTGCATCACATCATTCATCCTATTTATTCCATCACCCATCCACAGGTCGTATCATAGGTTGATCTTGTGAAGTATTGTATCCCCTTTAGTACTACTTGGCATATTCTTAAGGTTAGTTTGTCATACCTATATCAAGGTAGTCTATTGCAACACGTTGGGGGCAATCCATTCTGGATCGGATCAGGTTCTTGTATATCTTTTAAGGTTATTGGAAATCTCTTTGAACATCCCAAAAACATTTATTAAATCTTATCAAAAATTAAAAAAACTTTCAAAATCAAAAATATTGAAGACATCCAAAATCTTGTATAGCTAAAATCCAAAAACATTCAAAAATTTTTAAATTCAAAATCCAAAAACATCTAGAAAACATCAAAATCCCTAAAAAGGTCAAACATCAAAAATCAAAAAATTGTACCTTGTCAAAACACGTCATCTCTCAACTTGAACATAGGCAAGTCCATCACTGATGTTCCCTCAAGACACCCTAGGCACAACAGCACAATAGGCAATTAACACCGACTTTTCCACCAAAATTTAGTGTATTTGAGTGCATGAATTGAACAATTTGGCTGGTGCCCAACTCGGCGCAAACAAGCATGGTCATCTCGACGTTAGATTTTGCACCGAGTTTTGTGCCAGATTTAGCATCATATTTAGTGCCAGCTTTAGCGCTAGGACATCATAGCGCCTTTTTTGGTGCCTAAAATTGTGCTAGGTAGTAGCGTCAGAAATTGCACTGAAATGGGCACCCAATTTGGCTTCCGGTTTTACTTCCATGTCTACCCCCATTTTTTCTTCTAGTTTTGTTTCCAATTTGACGTCCAGTTTTGCTTCCAGTTTCTCCTCTAGGTTTGCTTCCAATTTTGATTCCAATTTTTCCTCTAGGTTTGCTTCCAATTTTGCTTCTAGTTTTTCTTCTAGTTTTGGTTCTAGTTTTGCTTCTGTATTTTCTTCCAAGTTTGCTTCCGGGTTTGCTTCCAGTTTTGCTTATGGTTTTTCTTCTAGTTTTGCTTCCAAGTTTTCTTCTGGTTTTGCTTCTAGTTTTGCTTCCAATTTTGCTAGCATGTTCCCTTCCAGTTTTCCTTCCAAGTTTGCTTCCAGGTTTGCTTCCAGTTTTGCTTCCGATTTTTCTTTCAATTTTGTTTCCAATTTTGCTTCGAGGTTTGCTTCTTGTTTTGCTTCCAATTTTTCTTTCAAGATTGCTTCTAGTTTGGCTTCCATTGTTTCTTCCTTTTTTGCTTCTAAAAATGCTTCTTGTTTTGCTTTCATTTATTAATTTAATATGTTTTATTTCAATTTGATTAGTTAAATATATTGCGCCTCTTAAATAACTCATATGATTATAGAGTAAGTAATTTAATTATATAACTCATATGATTAAATAATAATATAATTATTCTAACATGATCATCATCTATAATTAAAACAAGTGAGTCAAATATTTATAATTTAATTGAATTTGACAACATCCATCTTGAGTCGTAAATTAAAATCATCATATTTAATAAATATCCATCCAAAAATCATCGACCACTTTTAATATATAAATTGACAAGTCAATACTCATAAGATCATCATCATATATAACTAAAACAAGTGAAATCCAAATATGTCAGTACATCAAAAACATGTCAAAATGATACATGTCCAACAGTCGACATAAGTGAAAATCATACATGTACAAAATGATATAAATAAAATTGATAGATTATGTAACCCAAATTGATACAAGTCAAGATGATACATGTCCAAATGATATTGTGAAAATGATACATGTCAATATGATACAACTCAATAATATAGTGTGATAGGCCATGGAAATGATACATATGATAGTAACCATGAAAAGAGTCATCATAACAATATATCAACAATGATCCATGATGTAGTCTATATGATCATGAATGCCACTGGTTACTATAACTAAAGATCTCATCATCATCATTGTCATCGGCCTAGGTGTCTTCTGTATCTATGTCATCATCATCCTCTGCCATATGATCTATACCATAGAACCAGTATTTTGTGGATCTATATCATGTTGAGGATCATCTTGATCTTCTGGAAGACCCGTGTTCTACAAAAAGAACATTTAAAATGAAAAGTTATTTATTTCATGCAATAACTTATTTTTCTTTTATATATCTAATATTATAACATATGAGATGAAACCATAATCATATTACATCATATCAAAGTGCACATACCATAACAAAATTTTAAAAAAGTTATAGCTAATACTAGTGAGTCAGAAGAAACTTCAGCTTTCGAAAACAAAGCAAATTAGGCTGGCAGACTTGTCAACCAAGCCAACATTTGGTGGAAGAGGAAGAAATATGACTGGAACTCTGGAGGCCCACCATAATGGATTTTGGTATTCAACCATAAGAGTAGAAGAGAGAGTTGATATCACGTATCAAAACATTAAGCATGCATTCTTCCAGCCAGCGGAGAAGGAGATGATTACTTTGCTTCATGTTCATTTGCATAACCATATCATGGCGTGGGAACCAAGAAGACCAAGGATGACCAAACTTGAGGAGGGGCAAGAAGGTCAATGTATGATCCTGATGAAATTGAGGAAGAATAAAAAGAGAGGGAAAGGACTATAGAAACACAAAACATGTAAGAGAGCTATGGGAGAAGCCTCATCTAAAAGATTAGATTACATAATCATGGAATGCAAAAACACAAAACATGTAAAAAAGGAAAGATGCTAAAAATGTAGACTAATTATATCCCACAAATAAGATCATGCTATCCATAATGCACACTCTCATTTTAAGGTATTCAAAAAAATAAATAGAGATATAGTCTCCCCACTAAATTATAAGCATACATAGTAACCAGGGATTAAATTCCTTTAATAATTTTCTCAAAAATATACGATGATAAAACAATTAGCTTTGAATTAACAAGGATAAGGGAAAGAACTTACGATTTCCTCTAGAGGTAGAAGGGCGATTCACTTGAGCACCCCCCATGTAGCTCTCCTCCCTTCCTCTTTTCATTTATATGACCACCAATCTCACCTCAAGCTGCTCTTGCAAAAAAAAAAATATCATATTCATTACAATTAGTCTATGTTTCTTGTTTCTACAACCCCATCCTCCTCCTTCCCTTACAATCACAAAAATCATGAATCCTTCACAGACAAAAACCCAAATTCTCAACAGTCAAAATGGATATAAATTCAAAACCCAAAAAAACAAACCCAATAAAAACACCAAATACTCAAACACCAAAATTAAGATCAGGCTCCTCTAAACCCCAAGAAGAAAAATAAAAAAAGAATCACATAAAATTAAAGCTTCTGGAACAAAAGTATTTGACCACATATTTGAGTCCAAAGGTCAAGAGATCAAGACTCACGAAGCTTATTTCATTTTCACTACCCTATCTCACATTTTTTTCTTTCTTTAACAAATCCTTGCAAGCTTAATGGCAGATTAAAAATAAATGCTTTCATTGAAACCCCAACTATTACTAAAGCCTTCTTAAAAGTGAGCATCAATTTAAAACATAAACATGAAAGGCCTTTCAGGGCTTAAATAGACTAGCCTCTAAACTAAACACTTTCCACAAACAAACATAGGGAATTGCAATATAATACAAAATAAAATAAAAACAAAAGTTAATTGTGAACCAAGATGAGCACCATAGACCTTGTTTTGAAGCACAAAAATCTGTTGTTCAGAAAAATTTGAACCTCCATCGATCCGCTGCAATGAAAATCAATCACATTTGCATCAAATCCATGAAATACTAAGGCATAAACATATCCTCGTCCTCCTGCTGCTCCTCCTCCTTAAGGATTTATCAAGAAAGTAAGAGAGCTATGGGAGAAACTTCATCTAAAATATTTTGAACTAGAATTTGATATACCATTTAGAGATCTTGGTTTTCTTGGAGTTCCTTTCAATGCATTTTCTTTTATTGTTCCTGCGATAGACTGTTTGGTAGAGTTGGTGGAATTACCTTTCTTAGTAATCGCTATTAGTGAGATTGAGAATTGTTAACCTTGAGAGAGTAGGACTTGGGAAAAGGGCATTTGATATGGTTATTGTTTTCAAAGACTTCAAGCAAGATGTACTCTGAATGTATGCCATTCCTCAATCTTCATTTGATGGCATTAAGGAATGGTTGAACTCCATAGATATAAAGTATTATGAAAGCAGAATGAACTTGAACTAGTGGCCAATTTTGAGAAAATTTCCTTTAGATGCAAGGATTCAAAGCACATCAACCACATGGTACAAATTATTAAATCCCAGAGATGATTTGTAGCAATGAAAGAGTTTGAAAAGGAAGAGAGAGTTACATTGGTGACTCAAGAGAAACTTCAGCTTTCAAAAACGAAGCAAATCAGGTTGGCAGATGTGTGGATGAGGCCAACATTTGGTGGAAGAGGAAGAAAGATGACTAGAACTCTGGAGGCCCAC
This sequence comes from Sequoiadendron giganteum, assembly GCA_007115665.2. Taxonomy (NCBI): domain Eukaryota; kingdom Viridiplantae; phylum Streptophyta; class Pinopsida; order Cupressales; family Cupressaceae; genus Sequoiadendron; species Sequoiadendron giganteum. The sequence continues at coordinate 430,524,292 of CM021110.1, read as the reverse complement.
CATAATGGATTTTGGTATTCAACCATGAGAGAAGAAGAGAGAGATGATATCACGTATCAAAACATTAAGCATGCATTCTTCCAGCCAACGGAGAAGGAGATGGTTAATTTGCTTCATTTTCATTTTCATAACCATATATCACGGTGTGGGAACCAAGAAGACCAAGGATGTCTAGTTTTATGTGGAGGTAATGGATGTGGTCCAAAATTTAGGAGGGGCAAGAAGGTCAATGTATGATCCTGATGAAATTAAGGAAGAATAGCAAGAGAGGAACAAGATTGCAGAAATTTAAAACATGTAAGAGAGCTATGAGAGCAACCTCATCTAAAAGATTAGATTACGTAATCATGGACTGCAGAAACACAAAGCATGTAAAAAAGGAAAGATACTAAAACTATAGATTGATTATATCCCACAAATAAGATCATTCTATCCATAATGCACACACTCATTTTAAGGCATTCAAAAAAAAAATAGAGATATAGTCTCCCCACTAAAATACAAGCATACATAGTAACCAGGGATTACATTCCTTTAACAATTTTCTCAAAAACATATGATGATAAAACAATTAGGTTTGAATTAACAAGGATAAGGACAAGAACTTACGATTCGCCTCTAGATGTAGAAGGGCGCTTCACTTGAGCACCCCCCATGTAGCTCTCCTCCCTTCCTCTCTTCATTTATATGACCACCAGTCTCACCTCAAGCTGCTCTTGCAAAAAAAATTATATATCAAATTCATTACAATTAGTCTAGGTTTCTTATTTCTACAACCCCCTTCTCCTCCTTCCCTTACAATCACAAAAAGCATGAATCCTTCATAGAAAAAACCCCAAATTCTCAACAGTCAAAATAGATATAAATTCAAAACCCAAAAAAATAAACCCAATATAAAAAACAAAATACTCAAACACCAAAATTAAGATCAGGCTCCTCTAAAACCCAAGAAGAAAAAGCAAAAAATAATCACATAAAATTGAACCTTCTAGAATAAAAGTATTCGACCACATATTTGTGTCCAGGGGTCAAGAGATCGAGACTCGTGGACCTTATTTCCTTTTCACTACCTTGTCTCACATTTTTTTCTTTCTTTAACAAATCCTCAGAAGCTTAAATGGAAGATTAAAAATAAATGCTTTCATTGAAACCTGAACTATTACTAAAGCCTTCTTAAAAAGGAGCATCAATTTAAAACATATATATGCAAGGCCTTTCAGGGCTTAAATAGACTAGCCTCTGCACTAAACACTTTCCACAAACAAACAAAGGGCGTTGCAATATAATACAAAAGAAAAAAAGAAAAAAAAAAGTAAATTGTGAACCAAGATGAGCACCACATACCTTGTTATGAAGAAACATAAATCCATTGTTCAAAAAAATTTGAACCTTCGTCGATCTGCTACAACAAAAATCAGTCACAATTCCATCAAATCCATGAAATACTAAGGCATAAAAATACCCTCATCCTCCTGTTGCTCCTCCTCCTTAAGGATTTGTCAAGCGAGTAAGAGAGCCTTGTCCTAAAACATATACTAATTCAATTTAACTATGCACAAATAAAATTTAAACATCGTTTAATAAATTTGATATAATCTTATGAGCAAATTCAAATACCTACGTACTCTCCCCACTGGACTTCCTACATGCATCGGACTTCTATGGCGGCATACGAGTCTTCCTTCTATTCTTGGAAGTGTTTCGATGACTCCCACAAGTCTTCATAAATGGCGTGCGGTAGTGTGGAAACCATCGCTATCCCATGGCTCCTTCATCAGCTTGGTGCGTTAGAGCAGTTTTTACCATGGTCCTGCAAGTTGCTTCTTCCTTCTTGGTGGTAGTGCAGTGAAAGATTTTGTGGAAACATATTTATTCATAGAGGAGGCCATGGAGAGAGGACAAGGACGATGTAGAAATACTAAATCTCTGAGAGGAAAGTGGGTGGACATTGTAGCGGACAATAATGTTAATGACCAAGACTTCTAAATTTTCAAAATTATTTGCAATCCATGTTTAAAAAAAGGATGATTCTCATGGCCTAAACTTTGAAATGCTTCAATAATATTATGTTGTACTTGGACAATTGAAAACCTATTTTATTCTCCTAGCAAGATTTTTTATTTTCCATTATAATTCTAGACCAGACAACATTTGCAGGGATAGCCTTTTACACCAATCTTAATTTGTATGAAGTTCACAAACCTGTTGTCAAGCAGTAGATTCGTTTCGTAGACAGGAAATGTAAAGGCTTCATTTAAGAAAAGATAAGTAGTCTCTTTTTGAGGATAATCCACATGCAAAAAGTAAAAAGCACATAAAAAACAATTGTACAATAGAAAATCAGATTCAATCAATTATGTCTTATTTCACTTGCACACTTATCTAAAAGACATAGGGTATTCACCATACATTTCCTTTGACAAAGAAAACACGTTATTTCATTTATTTTTACTATATATCTCAGAAGTGAAATTGTTGTTACATAATGATGCGTTGAGAAAATAATATATACAAAAAAATGGAAAGAAAATATTTGAAATATAACATGCAACCTACTGTGTTTTTCTTTTACCAGTGATAATATTTGATTTTATTAATAATAATGTAGAATTTATATCAACTTCAAAAATAAGTCCATCTAGCAGCTTCTAAAATATGTCTGTTTAACCACCATTGTTCCCAAAAAACTAGAAAAAAACTACTGAATCTTCCTGTAAACAACCCTATCTACTATTACCCATACCCCATACTATTTACATTTTCAAATAAAAAACAAGGCTTAACCCTAGAAAGCGTACAACAAAAAATAAGATATAAACTGTATTTTAACCAAAATTGAGCTTCAGTTTATGCGGAAGTGCCCGATGTGCTACCCAGTTGCATTGGGCATATTTCCTTGATTGGCTTCATCTTCTTCCTTGGGCACAAACCTTTCTTCTCTCGCAGCTCCTCTCTGGTGACATCTTTGAGTCCCTCAATGATCGTGTCGAACTCCATTATTTCTACACAAAGTTTCGGGGCTTTCCATCCTAGCTCCGCTCCTCCTCTCCACATAGCTTTGGTGATTCCTTTTGGCCACCTAATGAAGGGACGGTTTATCTCTACTACTTCAGGGTCCACATGATCTTCCATGCCTTCGCTCACATCAAAGCCTTCTCTTGGTATAGCCCATTCCAGGATACTTTCCATATTCACTAAGAAATCCTTGTGTACCAATGACTTCATTAATTTCCTCACTTCCTCCACCGACTCTCCTAAGTCTAGCCCCCATGCCATGATCAATGAGTAAATATCCATATTAGTACGATATATGTGCATCAAATCTTCAAAGCTGGTACCCAATTTTTTTTGCATAGATTGTGCCACCTTCACATCGTTGGAGAGGAAAATTCCTCTCAACCTCTTCACAGTTTCTTTTCCAACAAAAGGGTCCAATTTTATCCTTGAACGTAGAGTGTAATTGGCCTCCATTTCTTCTTTGGTACGCTAGCTTCCAAACCACCTCACACCATAGACCTGTTACATTCCTTGCCACCACAGATTGAGAAGCATTAGACAAAACTCCTTGTGCGTCTTTAAAACACATCATATTGTCATCCCTCACCATTAATGCCAAACGTGCACGTCCAATGCCGCGAACAATACATTCATCAATGCTTCAAGTCCTTTGGGAATTTAAAACACATTCCTCTACTTGCTAGTGTTAACTCCTTCTTGAATTAATTACAACAGACAAATTTCCTCCAAATGAATTCCACTAAAATATTCTATTCTTATTTCCTCCACCTCTACAAAAGATAGAGCCCATTTCAATAGGGTATCTGCTTTGACAATGTCTATGTAGGCAAAAGATTTTTGATTTGACTATATTTATTAATTAATTGAAAATAAAAAGAGCATTCACTTTTTATTTTCAATTAATTAATAAATTCAGTCAAATCAGTTAATGGTGGAATGTGTTGCCTGCATAGACAATACTTTTCCTAATCACACCCTGCAAATGTGAAACATCAATTCCTCCTTTTATTATTTCTTGGATTACTTGGATGAATTGTTGGCAAAAAAAACTAGGATTATTTGGATGCTTCTTCCATTCATTTTGTATCAACATATGTTCGTGAAGGCACAAAAGTTAATAGCTCAGTCAGGTACAAATTTTGTGATTTTCAAATGAAGAGTAAGATACATTTTCATTTCTGCTACATTACATTCATGTGCATAAACTAAATCAGAAGATTACATTACTAGATTTCACTTATATGAAAATGCATATAATATAGGAAAGATTGCACAATCCTTTAAAAAATGTAGTCTTTATTGATAATGTAAATGTATGTTGTTCCACACAAGCCATGGAACTGACTATTTGAATGCATATAATTGAAAAACTATACATTTATAGATACAAAGGAGAAAAAGGAACATAAAGAGAAAGGGGACCCGTCATTGCCTCAATGACGAATCCTGGTTGCTTTGTTTTGCATCATCTTTAGTCTTCCCGCTTGTCTAAGCCTCCAAGTTGATGTCTTCCTTACTGCTCCTAGGTTTCCTGCATTTGAGTGAGAAGAGTGTTGTTAGAGCAGTGAAGGATCACTAGTCAAAATATGTGCATACATCTATAAACATATAATTTGATCATCATTTTCATTAAAATAAACTGCATACCATAGATGTCTAGGAAAACAAGAAATTTATCAACATAGCCATGATTCTGACAAAATTGATTATCAAGGATTCCAAGATAGTTTTCATTAATAGTCTGGTTAAAATTAAGCAGCCCCAAGCATCATAACAGCCAGAAGAATTGAACATGAGGGGAAGTCATGTAGATTAAAATCTTAAACAATAGTCATCACTTGCAAAGACAGAGACAACATGTTTCCACATAACAAATTAAATCGAATGCATGAAAGGTACAATGATGAAGTCAATAATAGTGAATGTTTCTTATAAAGAGGGATTGAAGGACAACATTTTGTATCAAGGAGAACAAGGTAACTTCAAACTCTATTGTACCTGAGTATGATAGTCCCTGAGCTTCTGGTGTTTCTAGATGGAACCTATAACGGAAAAGTGTAGTCTCCATCTGAAGGAGCCATCTTTGGAGCTCTTCCCTAAAATGAAGGTTGAAAACATTAGAAGAAAATAAATACCATAATTCTAAAGTAACAATTTGTATCAAGACAAATGTCAGAAGGTATAATTAAAAAGACAATTCCTCACAATTGCACCTCAAATTGGACCAAACAACGACAAAAAATGTGCCTTGATAAATTTTGCAGATTTAAACAACTTGAAAATACCACTTTGGAGACAAAAAAGCAATAAATAAGTATGAAAATCGACATAGTAAATGAACACTAAAGATGGATTACTAGTTATAATATCTCTACTCCATTATATTGCTCAAAATATAAACATACATAACATGAGTTCTTTTGATATGTTTAAGTGGATGAGATAGTCTAGTATCTATTCTAATGGATTGAAATGATGATTCAATATGATGATCAAAATCAGACCTTGGTTTCCCTATTTTTATGGGAAGCAACAAGCTTCAGGCCTGTTCAGAAAAGTTACATCATTTCTTAACTAAAGCATAATTAATATAACATAGAAACTTATAAAGATAGGTCCATTCCAATTGTTTCCAAACATTAAATAATGCTTGTGTTTCTTGATAGGTAGAAGATTTTGATGAAACAAACTAATACCGAAGATCCAACTTGGTTATTAAGATTTGGATGAGATGATCCAAACTATCCTTTAAACCATACCAAGGTGAAAAGAGAAAAATTAAAGAGAACACCCAGAATTGTTTCACACTGGCTTAAGGTACAATCCAACCTGGTTATGACACTGATAGCAATCCAAATTTTCTTGAACCGTCAATACTCGAACGTTGCATCACAATCTATTCTTCCTACACATAAAAATGCCACATGTTAACCCCTTCTAAATAAAACTCAAAATAACATGAAATAATGAGTCCCCCATATTAGTAAATAAGTAGGTAGTCTATAGGGAATAGTTTGATTTTATACAAGGATTATCATGAAAGGAATCTTCAAGTGATAGCGAGTGAGTTTTTTGAGATTGCAATTGATGGTGCAATATCCAGTCTTAAAGGCAGTTAGCAAAGTAGTAAATGTGCAAGAAAATGAAATTGTACACAACAAACAATTCACAATGTTATCTTGCATAATGCCTTAAGTTTGAAGATAAAAATCTCATTGTATCTTGATGAAAGTAGTGAACTTAATGGTCAATCACTGGCAACCATGATTTTAATACATGGTATTGTGCTTATGGAGGCGACATTTTAAGCAAGGTGGTGAGTGGTGGTTTGGAACAATGACAGATATGAAGGACTTGCTTTATATGCATACTATGCAGTTTAACTTAAGACAAAATTCTTAGAAGAGATTGAAGGTGGATTAGGGAGCTCAAAGGTTACCATGATAAAGATTAAAGCAAAGACTGAGATCTATTTAAAATCCACTATCATGAAGATATTAAAGATGTCAAATACAAAACCCTAGCAGCTAGAGTAATGAACACAGTGTGAAAGAGGACAATGTGCTAGGGCAGATTTAGGAGATCTCCACATTATCTAATCATAGGAAAATACATCATTTATTTATTTATTTAAATTAAAATAAATTATTCTAAACCCTATATAAGACACATCGATACTTCAAAAGCATTTGATTTATTTTTTTAAATTAAAAGAATTCATTCTAAACCCTATACAGGATACATTGATACTTCAAAAGGATCTAAAGGAATTTGAGATTATGCAAACATATGTCAATTAAACACCTGGATTACAAATAGTAGCACAAAAATTGTAACCCTTGTTGATTAGAGCTGGAATTTATAAAAAACAATGAATCCTATGCCTCCTATCATGCACATCTCCTTACCATTCTCTGTCATTCTTTACTGGAACACTTCTCCATTTTGGCAGGCTACGCCTGAAATTAAGTTTTCAATAAAGGTTTTATTGTATGTTTATTAAAATGAAAACTCCAATATGGCGGGTTATGCTTGAAAATAAGATTTTGACAAAAAATTTAGAGTATGTTTATTAGAGTTTTAGAGTATTTTGGCAGGCTATATTCTTGATTCAAATGGATTGTGACTAACGTGATTTTCTACCACGATTACCCTACTATCGATGTCTCTTATTATACCCTCTATGGTATGGTGATGTTTTTCCCTTCCCTTTTTCTATTTACCACACTACTGCCTTGCTCAAGGCTTCTTGTTGTGGGGTTGCAGTGTATAGCGCTCTACCACATATGTTTCTCACCTTCCTAGTGGTATAGTAGTGTATGTTTTTGATCATTACCTGGAGAGTGCAGATGAGACAATCTTCTTTGTCTTACTGATATCTCAATGTCTCATTTACATTAGATATTATGTTCCTCTAATATTGGTTGTCGATGTCTATGTGACAAGTTAATATCTCTTACCAATATGCCACTGTCTCATCGATATTTTCCTTCGGCGATATTTCTTTATATATTGGTGTAACTCTGCCATGTCGAGGAGACTCATGATTATCACTATAGTATGGTGGTGTTTTTCCCTTCCCTTCTGCTATTTACCACACTACCACCTTGCTCAAGGCTTCTTGTTGTGAGGTTGTGGTGTATACCTCTCTACCGCATATGTTGCTCAACTTCCCAGCAATATAGCGGTGTATGCTTTTGCTCATTACCTGAACAATGTCGATGAGACAATCTTCTTTGTCTTATTGATATCTCAATGTCTCATCAACATTAGATATTATGTTCCTCTGATGTTGGTTTCCAATGTTGATGAGACAAGTAAATATCTCTTGCTGATATGCTATTGTCTCATCAATATTTTCCTTCGGTGGTATTTCTTTATATATCGGTCTAACTCTACCATGTCAGGGAGACTCATGATTATCCATGTGGTATGGTGGTGTTTTTCCCTTCTCTTCAGCTATTTACTGTAGTACCTCCTTTCTCAAGGCTTCTTGTTGTGTGGTTACAGTGTATACTACTCTACCACATATGTTGCTCACCCTCTCGGTGGTCTAGTGGTGTATGCTTTTGATCATTACTTGAAGAGTGTCGATGAGACAATCTTATTTTTCTTACCGGTATCTCAATGTCTCATCGACATTACTTCGTTATATCCAAGAGTTTTGTTTCATCGCGCACTTGTAGATATACCTTGTCGATGTGACGTAAGTGATTCTCTCCTTAATATGCCCATATTTTTTTTGAAATTTCACTATTTTACATCATCAATGAGACATATAAATAAGTCTCTTCGACATAGGGGTGTCTAAACCAATGCTAAACCCGAAGCTAAACTCGAAGCTCAAGACGAGAGGCTAAAACTGGTGCTAAAATCAAAGCTAAACTTAGAGCCAAAGGTGGTGCTAATGGCAAAACCACACTTGAAGCCAATATCAGCGCTAAAGATGTTGATTATTTTGATATAAATTAGCGCTGACTAGTCCTAATCGGCACAAATAAATGCCAAAGATAGCACCATCCTGATAAATAGTGCTGATGTTTTCAAAAAATTAGAAAAAAATACATTAAAACATTGGGTGGAAGCAAAAAATGGAGAAAATCACAGGGATTTGTTGTAGTGAGATCAATCCTCTAGGAGTTTATCATAATAAACCAGCAATTCATCAATTGTTCATCTCTCATCGTCAATAATTCAGGTCAGTCAAACTATGTGGTCTCTACATGTATAACGTAGGTAAGGCTCATCTTTGATCAGCCCTGAGGCCCTAGGATAGTATTTGAGGTTAGGTTCTTGGTCATAAACCTCGAAAAATCCTAAACATTCATAAAACTTGAAAAATACAAAAGCATTTAAAATCTCAGAATAAACCCTAAACATATGAAAACTTGAAAAATCCAATTTTTTTTTGAAAACTCACAAAATTCGAAAAACACAAAAACATTAGAAAACATTCAGAAGGCCTAAGCAACCTCAATTTTTTGTGAAAAAACCATAAGCAGCCTCAAATAAACCGAAAACATAAAAATTCACATAAACTCTTAAAAGACCAAAAACATCCTCAAAACATTTTCAAAAGACCAAAAATATTGAATTATTTGGAAAAGACCAAAACCATCCATCCCATTTCGCTCTCACCTGCAATAAACCTTCACCCATAATAAATCAATCATCACCTTCAACCTTTGGAAAAACAAGTAGAAAACAAGTATCACACGTCATAAAATGAGAAAATAAATTGTCAAAATCTAAAGTCTAGATCATAGGTAAATGAGTCAGTGGAGTTTGTATCAATGACTTATCACACACCTCATCCTAATAAAACCATCTGATCAAAATTTCCTAGGATGCATCCTTCTTGTGATGGACATCATCATCATAAATCACCTTAGCTATGTTAAACTGGGAAGAGATATAGATAACACTGACTGTTTGTCTTTGATATTTTCTTCTGATTTATCTTAATAACCTATTCTAAGGACCTCTCGTTGATGTCTCAATGATTTAGAGAGAAATGAATGGGGCATCGATAATTATCTTTCATTTATGTGCTTGTCGGTATTCTTGTAAAATAATCTTGGTAGATAATTGCTTAGTTGTGTGTAGGGAGGTTGTTTGGAGTAGATTATTGACTATTGCATATGCTTTGGTCCAAGATATTCTAAACATCAAAACTACATTCCAACGAGGTTTCCACATGTCAAGGTGCAAACAAGAACTATCCTATTTATTTTTAGTGTCAAATTCCATTACACTAGATACAACGCCATCCTAGTTACCAATACCTTGATGCATCGTGTCTATGTCTTATATCAAAAATAAGGAATGATGGAAAATCCCAATCCCAAGATATGAGAAATTTATCATCATCATTCTCCCTCATCACCATCTCTAATAAAGTCTTGGTGGATCAAAGAATTATTGGACTTTTTGAATTAATCTCAAAATCAATAGTCAAATCAATCATCTTGTTTCTTCTATCTTCTTTCCACACTAACCTATTATCATGAAAATCAACAAAAAAATCATCAATCCATCCTACATGCACAAATCATTAGCATGCATACATCTTACATCATCAGAATATGTCATAATAAAATAAAACATAATCCATTGCATCATCATTGTCATTTAAGTTGTTTTAAATAATATAGATTTGTTATGCTAAGCATATTAATATATTACATTCATCTCATCCATTGCATTATCATATCATAAGAATAAACATTTGCATCATCCATATCCACATGCATACATACATCATGACATCCTTAAATTGCATAAAAAACTACACAAAAAGAAATGCATCCATCCATACATCCTGCATATCATATCATGCATCGATAACATATCATAGAAAAGATATTGAAAAAGAATATAACACATCCATTACATCACATCAATAATCATAATTCATAAACATACAACATCAAAGATCATATAGTTTGCATATATACATCATAGAGCATGAAATAAAGCACATCACATATCATAGCCGAATCATCTCATATATATACATATATATATCAAAAAATGGAGTCTGTCATCTGAATCGGTGACTGTATATCATATCAAAAGTACAATATCCATGAGACTATCAAAAAGGATCCCATGAATGTACATATCTATATAAATACATTAGGCGAACAATCAAAAAGTGTCTACACAAGCAGGCTAGCCCTGGTGGTCACTTGTCTTACCCCTAATTGATGGTTGATCCTCAGCTCTAGGTGGTGGTCTGTTGTGCTATGAGAAATCAGGTTGTCGCATCCCCTAAGGAACATCGAGATGATAATTCATGTGATAGTAGGCTGCCTCAGTGAATGCCTCTTTGTACAACCTAGTAGATACAGTCTCACCCTGTGATGCACCTATCACTGCCTCCAACTGCTGTCTCCACCCAATCTCTTGGGCTAGTTGTATGTCTAGTTGCTACCACAATTGGACCTCCTGATCTCTCTGCATAGTCATAGCCTGTTGTTGGTGTTGCAGCTGATCTTTCTCTGCCTATAATCGACCTCTCTCAACCTAAATCTTTGCCTAAGCCTATGCATATAGCTGTACAAGTGGAGGAGGTGGTGGTTCCCCTAGAACCTATCCATGGTGGTTGCCCTACTACCCTAGCACTTGTGCTTGATCTGGCTATTGTTGGTGCCCATCATCTGGTACCTGGCCCCTATCATACTCCTGGTTTTGGCCTTTACCGTGGCCACTAGTTGTTGTGTCCATCTCTATCACCATCTTGGCCTTGACATCTACCTTTGTCTCTGAGGTATGCCCCTGCTAGATTTGTCGAGCATGTAGGTGGCCTGAACCACTCATTGTACATTGGAGTAGTCCTTGTATATGGGAGGGCCTGATCATATGCCCACGATTGTGGGACAAGATGTCTAAAATAATCAATGGCCACATGGGGCTCAATCTATGCTCCCCATTGTATCGCTCTCTGAGCTCTAGAAAAAATAGTAGAATAATCATCTACAGGCACATCATGTACCTCCCCAAACTACTGAGCAACGTGGTTTGGGAGGTATCACTCTATGATCGTGTGCTCTCTACCCTATAGGTAGTGATTCTATCATGCAAGATCCAACTACTTCTGATCGTCATACCACCATGGATGTTGTAAGCATGGTCTCCATCTAAACACCATCATGTCATCAATGACATGATGCCAATATGGGATTTAAAACCATAACCATGAAATTTATGATGGTCTGGTGAGTGACATTATGTCTGATATGCTTCATAAGGTGGTTATTTGTACCACCAAGCCTTGGTGGAAAGACTGGAAGTGGTATCTAGACACCCCTTTTAAAAATTACAAGTCTTAGCTTGGTTATCAATGGCTTTCACCTCATTTTCCAATGATTGACAACCTGAATTTCAAAGATGGCACCTATAGTCTTTGGTGTTTGTTTAGTGTAAAATATTTTCTGCTATGTGGTTTGCAAGTGTTGAGCCAAAACTCACCCACTTTACTTGGTGTATTATTTTCCAAGGCTTACCAGTGGGGTCCCGACTTACTCACTTGGGGGTCCAGGACTCTCATTGTCTTTTTTGTGGGTAGGCTGAGTTGTTTAAGCACCTCTTTTAGTTTTGTACTAGAGCTCACATTTGTAGAATTGAATTCATGACTTCTTTCGACCATTTCGGCTAGAGCCCTTTTCCTAGCATATGGTTTTTCTAGAAGACTCTCCCAATCTCCCCGCAAAGTATACTGAGATCTGACACACTTTCAAGGTGGAAATCATCTTCATTATTTGGAAAGGTAGAAATGCCTACATATTTTCTCACAACTAGATTGATAAATTTGTTTCTTTATACTCTAAAGTGATTATTTTCTCTAATGTTCTTTTATAGATTCAAGTGCAAGCTAACAAATTTGCACTTGAATTTTCTCACCTTTAGGAGTTCTTGGACCACTGGGGCAATTAACCTTGTACTATGGTATGCATGCCTCCCTCACCCACTTCTTCTTGGGGGTGACGACGAAGTGGCTCTGCCAGGGATTTCTGCCCCTACTCTCAGGATCCTCCTTGTACGGCTCTCTCCCTCGTCAACAGTCACCCTCCCTTCCTCCATGAGCTAACCTAGGGTGGTAGTGGTTCTTCTAGGTGGCCTATTGTTGATACTCTTAGAGGCGATTATGTTTGGCATTCTATTGATACTTCTAAATGGCTCCCACAATTGGGTTTGGTGATTTCACCTCGCCATGAAGACAAAGATAAAAATGCTAAAAAAGATGTTGATTGTTGGGCTCCTTGTGATGTCACTCTAGACCCCATTGATGTATGGGGGAGATTGGATGACAGGGACCCGCTACCATCTACTAGTAGTACCATGACCACTTGATTTCCTTTTTTATGTGCTTGTAATATTTCCTACTTTCTGGGCTCGACCCATGTGACTTTGGTTTTTTGGGCATAGCCCATGTGACGCTTGGGGTGTGCCTTCTTACCATCCAACTTTTTTTGTGAATATGTATATTTATCTTTTAAATTAATATAGATGCTATGCCTATTTATAAAAAAAATGTTTAGTTTGTCATTAGATTTCTACTACTCTATAGAAAACATCATTTCATATCAAAGCATGATAAGGTCCTAGTGTTGTATTCAACTTCAACTTGTAGGTAGAGGAATAATCTTAGAACACGTTATTAACATCCATCAACGAATAAAGGATAGAGGAGTTATTTCCTTTCTTTGAGGGTATATTTGTTGTTACTTTTGTGATTTAATTGAACAAAATATTGTTGAACAATATTTTGGAATGGACAATGACTTTGTTCAAGCTGAGACTGAGTTTTCTCTTCTATATGGGACATAGAGAAGTAGGTGTAGATCATGTGGAAGTGCTTTTTTTAGGGTATATTTTTTTTTTTGTCATTTAACTACCAAATATTGTTGAACAATATTTTGGAACCCAATGACTTATTTTAATATGTGGTTGATCTTTGTAAGTTTGTATGGGACATAAAGTAGGTGTAGAGTGTGGAAGTGTTATGCATGATTTCTTTTTGGTTTAGTGTATGATAGATTTTAGTTTTTAGATTATTTTTAAGTAGCAATAAACACAAAAGTGCATAGTAATTTCAAATTTGTAATTGAATAGGGAAAGTGTGCTTAGGGGAAGTTTGTAGGATTTTTTAGTATTTTGTGAATATTCTTATTTTTTGTAAAGTATATTTTTCTTTTTTTTTATGGTGAATATGGTGGGTATATCAAGATTATTAAATTTTTTATATAGGTATAATTTTATTTATTACATTATATAAATACAAACATTATTAAAATGCAAAGATTTATATGGTATTTTCCATTTAGAATATGAAAATAATAAGATGTTAATACTTTATACAATGAATAAAAAAATACTTAAGGTAAATAAAGAAAATGATAATGAAGCTTTATCTTTTATTCAAAATGCATTAAGTCAAATGCTTTTTACAAGGACTAGTGGTCTTGAAGATTCCAAATATACATGGCATATACCCATTCATGCATATCAAGTTGAATAATTCTTTGAAAAAAGTGGAAGGATTGATTTATTAAATTAACATAATTAGATATTAATATAGCTAATAAGCATGCCATAAAAAGAAACTTATGGTTGATTTCATTTTTTTGTAATGTGGCTATTATAATTGAAATTAAAAAAGATCCCACAATCATGGAGATTAATGATTGAGTGTCAAACAAATAATAAAAAGATACTAGATAACAAAGATTATCCAAAATGATAACAACACAATAACTATTAATTATATCAAATTCATAAGAATTAAATAACCAATAACTATCCAACAAGATAATTAGGCAAACATTGATAAACTTGTTCAAGATTATATAGAACTATAATAGCTTGATCTCTATAAAAATGATAATCTATATTGTCAAATTGACAATAACCTAGCCAATAATGATAACTAAGATGATAATAAATTGATACTATAAAAATACAAATCTATATTATCAAAAGGATAACAACCTACCAAAGAATGAGAGCTTAAGAGTATCACTACCAAACCATAGACTATTTCTTGTAAAAGAATATTAATCATTAACCATACCATGAGTTCTAACTTGAAAACATTGTAATACAAATGAAATGGATAAAATAATAGAGGTTGAAATGCCTAAGCATCGATGAATGAAAGATCAAAGTATGAATTTTTTTTTTACCTATGAAAGTGAATTGAAGGATAAGGAAAACATAGACGAAACACGTGAACTCTTTGAAAAAATTCCCCAATGATCGCTTAATATGATTGCACAAGATCATAATGAGAAAAAAATGGATTAAATCATTATATTCTAATAAAAGATGATATGAAAAATAAGCTTATGAAAGAAAATATGCACAAAACACATGAATTGTTTCAAAATAGACAGGATAATTTGTAGATATATCATATAAACAAGACACATTATCATGAATATATATATATATAACTTGTTAAGAAAAGAAAATAATTACATATATCTTCAGATTGCCTTGATACTCGTCAGTCTTGCATATTATCTCTAGTTAACTAGGCCTCTTTTACTTTGTCACCAACCCTTTGTGAAGAAAAAAGCATCTCTTAACCCTCTCTCTCCCATTGCTATATAAAATGACAAATATACATTACCTTTTCGCTTCCACTTTATTTTATGAAATAAAACCCATAGTATTAATGTCCTCCACTTTCTTTCCTACTAGCTAGTTTTAGCCACTCATTCATGTAGGGCACCTCAATGTCTCTTTAATAGTGATTATAGATGGAAAAATCTATTACATGTCCAATATTTGTATTCATGAATTCCACTATAATTAATCAGACTTAGCCAGCTTAAATGAGTTATAACATGATATAATGAAAATCTAATCAACATCTAACATCATGCTACGATGAATCTAGAGACATAAAACAAATATCATATATCTATATTCCTATAATAATGTTATCTAAAAATAAACCAATATATATCATAAGACAAACCAAATACAATGAAATCATAGAGATTTTAATGCAAATGATTTTATCTATCATTCGAAAGACATAAATCAAATATTATATATCTATATTCTTATAATAGTGTTATCTCAAAATAAATCAATATATATCATAAGACAAACTTCTTATAATAATGTTATCTAAAAATAAATCAGTATATATCATAAGACAAACCAAATACAATAAATATCATAGAGAGTAATAACTTGATTTTGAAAGGTTAGTTAAATCAATCTTCTCTTCTTTTATCAATATAACTACAATGCATCTCGTAAAAAAAAGAAATTCATATGATCGGTGACACTGGAACGACATGTCCTCCGGCACCATGAGGACGGGGGAAAGTAGACCTCATGTCCTCTTGTCTACAACAGAATGCTTTAACCAATCGAACTAGTCCCCTACCCCATACAGATATGAAATTGTTATGCACTCATCACAATAGAAGCTCTAATTTCCCACAAATATGGTGGATCAACACTAGAAGAGGAGCCCGAAGTCATGTTACCTTAATAAATAGAAGGATTAATGTTTCATCCAAATTTATAGGAAAAGCCAAGTATGGAGAAGCCATTGTAATGAAGAACATGTTTGTTGAAACCAACAAGATGAATGGACACGCACATACAGCAAAGGACTGCTACAGATTCAGGAAACTTCGTGGCTACAGGTTCAGGACAATAACGCTGCCATAGCTTTTTCTGATCCATCTGCAGAGTTTTGGGTCAAATCTTAATCGATCTATATTTTATTTTTTATTCTTTCTCGGCACTTGCTGTGGAAGAAGGGTGGTGTAAGGATAATACAGAATAATTGCACAACTCATTTGCATTGACCAGTTTTCCTCGTGACAACTTGGCAGAGTGGAGAGATAAGAGGAAACTTCACAATGCCCACATAAAAGTCAAAGAAAAACCAATGCTAAACAATGCAGAGTCGGTCTTAATGGAATCTATGACATATATATAATCCAATAAAATAATTTAATATACTTGTTTGATATATGATTATGATTGCTCTTCTAATTATTTTTGTCCGAGTATTTGATCAGATTAAACGTTTTGCTTAATATACTAATAAAAGAATTTAACACAAAATGTTAATTAAATAAGTACAGTTTCAAAACTATTCAATTTATAGATGATTAATATATTATGATAAGTTAAGGAAATCATTTTAATTTAAAAATATAAGTAAAAAAGAGAAATAAGTTTTTGATGTACAAATTTATTTTAATAATAAAAATAGACATTCAAAAAAAAATTATATACATCATTTTAATTATGTTAAATATATTTTAAAATAAATCATTTTAATTGGAGGGCTTTGTTTAATATTGATTTCTATATAAATTTTTTATTAAGATTTATTAGGGTAGGATCAATTTATTTTTTCTGTTTTTGGGACACTTACTTTTAAAATATTTTTACATTTTTTTATTAGCATAGTAGGATGAATTTATTCAAACGGAAAGATTTACTGTCTTTATAAATATTTAACATAAGCAACACCCATGACATGTTTAATGGTTTCAATTTTTAAGTGTCTTTTCAAAATGAAGTGTCAAGGAAAGAACACAGTGTCAAGACTATTGTATTGATGCCACCAAATGCCATTGCACTTAACACCATTCCAACAATCCCTATACATGCATTTTCATCCCTTGCATTCATTTTCAACTAGTTTTTAGGCACAATTTTGTAGCCACTATTGATTATGTTTGCAAACTTTCCAAGGGGTATCCCCACGGCCCAGCCCAGCGCCCAGCAGCCCGTATCTTGGGTACCTAAGGCAAGCTGAGGCGAGACTAATCCCCCTCGAGATGCACCCACCCTCTCGCTAGACCAGTGCATCGGTTGAATCTGACCCTCAGAGTCGAACCCAAGACCTCGGGGAGCAAACCCAAGACTTAAGCCGCCTCCGCTAATCGTGCGAGCGCGGGCCGAAGCCCTTATATATAGCTAGTCTTACTTCACATGGTGATAGAATTTTGGATCAAGTGGGCAATTGGGTTTAACACTTGGTAGTGTGTTCAAATCACATGCTATATCAATTTGATTGCTATCCCCAACAAGTTGTCATTCAATCAAGTAAGACTACTTGTATGTAACCCTCTAAACCCACAAAATATTCAAGATAATCTTATAATTTAAAAGTTCTTACAAAATATATATATATATATATATATATATTTTAAAATACTTTAAATTATGTATTTTTATAATAAATATCATAACTTAATGTTTTTTCATTATAAAATAAGATGTAAATTAAATTAATATATTTTTTTACTATAAATTTTTCATAATTATATAAATATATATTGAGGTCAAACACATTTTAAAATTGAAAAATACTCTTTAAAATTGAAAGAGTCGTCTACAAATCACTATTGTTAAATATCATTGAGTTCAACAATCAAAAGTTGATTTTGACTACTAAAAAAGAAGATAATTCCTATAACTTTCTGATATGAATGATATGTAAAATTAATATTTAATTGTTTCATCACTACAAAATAACATAGATAATCCAATAAAACTATTTAATATATCTTTTTCACTCCCTTGTTTAATATATAATTGCAATTGCTCTTTGAATTATTTATGTTGAATAATTGACCAAACTAAAAATATCTTCTAGAAAGATAAACTTTGAATTCATATATAATTAGTATTTTAATTATTTTAAATATAAGTTGAAAGTTATTTAAATACTAAATTATAAA